>JAQFXP010000441.1:0-30335 GCA_034693685.1 Belba bartosi | reverse complement strand
AAATTTTTGGTTTTTCTGTGTTTCTAAAACATAGCAAACTCCAAATTTAACTCCAAATTTGCATCTTTAATTATAATTAACTAATTTTTTTGTCAATTATATTTTTAATTTTAAAAGTCTAACTACTTATAAGTATTTGATAGTATGAGAGCATAAAAATTTTAAGTATAAAACATAATATTATTTTGTAATAAACTGGATATTAATACTAAACCAAAAGATAACTGTATTTTCTTAACTAATCTCTTCTTTTCTTTATTCCCTTTACTCATCAAATAACAAATAAACTACAAAACGAATCGGAATTCTTCTTTACTAATCAATTGCTGATTAGTCACATGTTTAATCATTTCTTATTTCACGTGATTTACTCATGAAAAAACTAAAAAGATTCTTGGAGCCGTATATTCTAACTTGCTAATTATTTGCTTATATTTTAACTAGTTAATTTTTATTCCTCAATGCTATAATTTTTAAAAAAGTCATGGTGTAAATCTATTTTAATATTTAAATCATTTGTTATAATTGTCGATAACATTGAATAAATTAAATATACAAACGCAAAGTTTTTAGAATATAAAACAATATTTTTATAATTTTCTAAATTCGTGTAAAATATCGGTAAATAATTTTTGCAAATGATTAGTTATTTTTTAATAAACTTGATAACATAGTTCAGAAGTTTATTTATGGCATTTTATTTTTTCTTAATTTAATAATTGAAATAAAAAGTTATTTAAAGTTTTGAGTCAAAAGTAATTAAAAATTCAAAAGTGTAATTAAAGTAATTATGTTTACATTTTGATTTACTTAAACAAATATTATTATTCAATTTATAGTTTTGATTGATTGGAATTTGTACTTATTTGTGACCAAATTTATCAATAAATAAAATTCTTTAATTAAAGAAAATATGGAATTTTAGACATAACTACGACTACGAAAATAGATTTATTAGAATATAAATTTTGCCTTGAATATACATACATTATATATTAATTATGTAATGGAAAAACAAAAAATTAATAAAACTTTTACCAATAAATGAATTGTTTTCAAAACCTATTACAAAATGAGTGCAAAAATTAAGTGATAATAAAATTTAAAGGAAAGCTATTTATAAAACAATGTGATTTGAATTTCACTTCAAATGTCAAATCAAATTTTGGATTAATGACAAAAAATCAAATAAAAATCAATAAATTAATAAAAGAAAAAAATTAATTAAGCAAAACATTAACAGTTTGTGTGGGTTTAGGCTTTTATTTTGTTTAAGCGTTAAAATATAGATTAATTCTTTGCATATATAATATAAAACAAGATATCGATAAATGAGAGAAATTTAGTTAAAAAACTTTTTGTTTATATACGCGATATAACTCATGACAATAAAAGTAAAGCCAATTTTGTTTTGCTTATAAATACAATGCATACAAAAACCGATATATTAAATATTGGGCCCAATCTGTCCGCATCTGTGCTTCTAATCAGTTATTACC
This sequence comes from Belba bartosi, assembly GCA_034693685.1. Lineage (NCBI taxonomy): Eukaryota > Metazoa > Arthropoda > Arachnida > Sarcoptiformes > Damaeidae > Belba > Belba bartosi. Next base: position 28,836 of record JAQFXP010000441.1, on the reverse strand, counting down.
TGCAAAAGAAATATAAGTAATGTATACAGACTTTACGCACTTTTATAGTTATATACATTTATATTGACGATATTTGCAGCAATACCTTACATAACCTCAATATACAGTTTTAACTAAATCTAAACTAACGGTTTAGAGAAATATTAAATTAAATTAAATTTGTTAAACAGTTATCAACAGAAATATTAATTATTGATTGATTAGATGCAATACAATTTAATTGTGGATATTTCACAAAATTCTGCTGTAATTAAATATAAAATTCTTTAACAATTAGTCAAAATTTGTTTTTATTGAGTATTTGTTTTGGATAAAAGAGAAAAAACACATTTTGAACGTCAATTGTAAATTTGTTTGACTGTACGTTAAGATTTAATTTTGCAGTTTATTTGTTGGTGACATACAATCAATAGATAATATCCATAGAGTTTTTGGGCTCTGTTTTGTTGGCATTAGAAGCAAAAGCCGAACTGAGATATCAATTGTTGGCTTTAAGTTGGAGACAATCTATCAGTTTCTGCAAAACTTTGTGTTAGGTTTGGGATAACTCTCTATAACTGAAAAACTAACACAAAAGTGAAGCCATAGGTTAGAGACCAGAATCAAACCAGTATTAACAGCATGTGTTCATCAAACTGATAGATAAAGACAAAACTTAATAATAATGATTGAGATTTTTTAACCCAAGTCTCACTTTGGGCAACACTTTAATTAAATAATTTGAAATTTATTAATAAAAAGAATAACAAAAAAGACTCATTCAAGTTGTCGACTATTTTTCACATTTACAATAAAAAGTGTTTTTCTTTAAGTTATTTCAAAAGTATTGTTTTAAAGAAATAAAATTTGAAAAATGTATTCATCAGCTGAACGTTGGAACGACTACGAGCAAGATTACTGTGGCATAAGCGCCAGTTCCAATTATCTAGATCATCATCATCAGCCACATAATTCCATTACCAGTTTATCATCCGTCACAACACATGAATCCGGAACACTATTATCATTGGATTCAGACAATAACTGTTCCGAATATAAATAGTAAGAATTCAATTAATCAGTTTATGTTTAACATTCAATTTATTGCAAATCTTTTGCGGAAATTATTTTATTGTAAGCAAACATTTTATGTCTAGATTTATGTCTCTGTCTCTGTCTGACTGCAAAAATTGAATTGTTATAAAACTTTCATGTTGTTTGCTTTTTACTATTCAGTTGACTATAAATTAAACAAATTAATTTTAAAATAATTTTTACAAATTACAATATAATTTATTAAATTTTTTTTTGAACATTACAATTTTAGTCAGCAATTACTTAATTAAATTAAAATTTTGACAAAAGTTGAATTCAATTTCAATGACAATAAAGTTAGAGTAACTTAAAATCAATCATATTTTTGCCATAAGAATCAATAAGTGATTATTTGGCAAATTGTTGGCCATCAGTGACTGGTAAGCAAACTAAGACCTTGTGCTCTCTCACTCCTGTCCAGAATAAAGGTCATGGAGTACCACACCTGCACATACATTCAATTTGTATAACCAATTTAAATGGTTTTGTGCAGTCGGGGCGAGAATACGTAAATCTACGCCAGTTTTGTGTTGAGGACAGCATAGGGGGAAAGGCATAACAGTCAGACTGTTTAAGGAGCACCCGGGAAGAATTTTTATAACAACAAAATGAGACAAACAGTCTAACCTAACCGTCCCTAAACTCCTGAACCTATAAAACGTATTTTCTTGACTTTGAAGAATTTTTTCCAAAGAATTTCTTTATTTTTTCTCTTTTTTGTAATACTTTTAACAGATTTTTGCTATTTTTGTCGCCAAATAATATTAGTTTAAATCTAATGTTTTGCTAATTTTTCTTGTATTTCTAATGAATTCATGTATTAGAAACACTGCATATGATTCATATTAATAGAGAAATTAAACAAATAACTTTTTTCTGGAAAATGCTTATCCAATAGATATAAATTTTATTTGTTTGGAAAAATATTTAGCAAAATTACATCTGTGATAAAAAAAATTTGCATCTTCGTTCAATATTACTACAAGTTTCTACAAACTTTTGATATATAGTTTATTATTATTCTTTAGTAAATATTAATTAATTTGCTTTTATTAATAAAATTATTTTAATTAAAATAAAGTAGAAATTAACAACACAGTTTCGACAATACAAATATAATTTACAACTTTTATTTTACACAATTTATATAATTATTTAAATTAATTTAGTTTTTAATTTATTAATTATTAAATATTTATTTTTTATTTCAATCAATGTTTTTGCAATATTTGCTCAAACTTTTAAAAATAAAATTTTAAAACTTTAAATAATTGTTTAATTAAAATTTTTTAATTTTTTTTATAAATTATTATTTTATATAAAATTTGATTAATTGTACTTTATCGACAAACATTTAAGTATTATTATCAACATTTCTTAAAATATAGCAAGTGACATTTGTGAATACTTTTATTTATTTCAATTTGCACTGAAACACATTTATATGATGCAAATAAGCGTTTATATTAATTTAGTTTTAATTATATATTTAGCCAACACTTGAAATACAAATTGTAAATCAAAATTAATTCCTTTATTTGTTTGATAATATTTTTAAGCAAATCTCAAATCAAACAGAAATTTGAGCTTCAATTTCACTTAACATACCATAGATTTCAGGTGTGGTTCGCAGATAAGAAAAAGTATATCTATTGAGAAAGAGAGAGATAGATAATCAGAATTTTTTATGTGTGCTTAATCTGAAATACAAATATTTTTCACTTCACTACAAAAGAGTAGTTTCCAAAAAATTTAAAGAAAAAAGTTATGTCTACTTAAAATTCTTGAGTATATTCTCTTTTAGAGTTCAAGTATTTGTTGAGTAATAAAAGTTAACATTTGCGCCAATAAATCATAAAATTAGTTAATCTTATATATCCACATATTTTAAGAGATGAATATATTCTTCACTTGAAAAGACATGTCTCAAAAGCCCTATCGAGTCCTCTTAGAATAAAAAGCTCAGATTCAAGTGGTTAGACTTGTCTAAACTCAAGTTCTCGACTCTTATTAATAATAAGTTAATACAAATAGCCATCAAAAACAAATTGGAGAAAACCAAACAATTGATTGATATAAGAACTCGAAAAGGATTTTAGGATTTTTACTAAATATAATTATCGAGACTTTTAACTATTGACATAAATATCAAAGAAAAAATCTTCAGAAATCGTTAAAAAACAATAAAAATTATTATATAATTTAAATGTCATAATAATAATCAAAGAAATAATTTATTATATTCTATAAAATGCTAGAATTTAAAAGAAGTGCCGAAAATCTCGTTGAGAGTCAAGTATTTTATGTTATTATAATGTTGTGTCGACTACTCCACAGAACTACCACAAGTGCTGTTGAAGAAGTGCTTCATTTAAATGCCGATTACTCTATATTTTCTTCAATTACTTGTATTAAATATTTATGTCTATTATCTATTGTTTATAATATATAGTATTTTTAAAACACTACAACTCAACGACTCGTCTTAATTACTCGTTTTGTGATATTAATTGAAGCCCTTTTCGATGACACTTATAATAAATAAGCACTTCTTCCGAATACCATTCAATTTAATAGATTTACAAGAATTTAGTTATGAATACTATTATTAAATTGAACAAGTCTACAAATTTAATTAACAATATCTACATTAAAATAGCAGATATAAATTTTTAAAAATAAATTTTGATAGCTCACAAATATTTCAATTGAGAAATCAATTTAATCTTTTAAATAAGTTTTCATTAATGCATTTTAGATAAATTTTTGTTTAATAAAAAAAATAAGTTTAATTTTGAAATTAATTTAATTGTTATTGTTATATAAAACAAAGATATAATTAACGAGTCATTGAATACAGTAAATTAATTAAATTGAAGTCAAATATCCGGCTATAGTCTGTAGTCTCATTTTGAAGGCAATAATGAATCGGCAAAAGAAAAGCATAATTTATAGCACTTTTAAGGCTAATATATTTAGAGAGAGGGAGAGCGGAGAGAGAGTGTGTGTGTGTAGGGAAGGAGAGCACAAAACAAGTTAAGCGGTAATAAACTTGGTTACTTTATTTGCGCCGCCATTTCTCATTGAGAGGACTGGGCTCTCAAACTTAAGAAGCATAAGTAGGTCTGAAAGTAGTGCCGAACAGAAACTATGCGAATGGAAGGGAGAGAGAGAGGGAGAAGGGAGAAAGGGCTGGGAGAGGAAGAGAGGGAGCTGGGAGAGAGTTGTTCACTTCTTGAGCAGTTGGCACGCACTCGATGTGATGGTTCGGTACATGCGTTTAGAGTGGGGTATAGAGTGGGGCACCTCTTCAGTCGACTGTATTTGTGAGAGTCGTCTCCAAACACACTCTCATACTCTCATACCTCTCGCTCTACCACTTGTTCCACGAATAAGCATCTTCTTGACAGTGGAGAGGGTATAGAGAGGGTATGGTGAAGGCATGGAGAGGGCATGGAGAGGGCATGGAGAGGGTGGCGCACATCAAGTCGAGAGCCATCCAATGCAGAAGCACTTCTCTCTGCAGAGGACTTGGATGGCAAGCGCTGTCCAATCCAAAGCACATTCCGATCGATATATACTTTGTTCTGCTGTTTGTATACATAAAACACTAACCGAAAGAATATATGGAATATATGGCAGACATTGAATGCAAGAGAGAATACAACAGAAAAAATCGACTCAAATATAATATAAGGGGATTCTTGAAAAGCCATTTCTCTCTCAATGTGTTTGTGTGCGTAAAGTACTGTTCCGTTCCCTCTCGTCTCGTCTCCTCTCCTCTTGTGCTGAATGGGGGCAACATTTGTGTGAAGCACCCAATCGACATGACTGAGAGGGGCAGGTATTCGATGACAAATTGATTCTAAAAGAAAAGAACAATTTAAGAGTGGGTTTGGCTCTCAATCCTCTCTTCAGCGACAGCTCTCCTCCTATTTTTTGGCCGGACTCAGCATTTCTTGTGTGTTCTGAGTTCTCGAATTTTTTACACATATATCTCATCCCTGGCCTCTCATCTGAATCTCTCGAAAAACATATAACTTCTCTATCTTTCGGTATCTGAGAGTTGAGTATTTGTCCCTATCGTCCAGAGTATGAAAAGAGATGTTCCGTTCGTTTGTTCAAACAGTCAGTTGACTACAAATCTGAATAATTGAATATATTGTTTGATAATAAAATTCATACGTTTTTTGATTCAGTGTTCAGTTTATCACGACTTCTGTAAATCAGAAATAGAGATACGTTTTGTTCCATCTCTTCCGAACTCAATCTACAGAATACACTGAAAGCAGAGAATACTCTATTGTATGTAAACTTCAATTATTGTCATTTCATAAGTGCTCCTCTTCTGAGGATTTAAGTGTTTTTACTTCAATTATAAGTTTATATACTTATAAAAGACTATAGTTTTAATCGTTTAATGCTATATAAGAATCGAGAGAACAAGTCATTGATATAATAATATGAATGACTGAGAAAGTGAGTGAATGAGAGAGTGATTGTCGAATATCCGAAACTGTATTCCAATCGCTTATCAAACGCCAAAACTTCAAAACTGTTAACTGTTTTCTAATCTCATTCTCAATGCTTTCAATGCTTTCAATGCTCTGATGTGTTTGAAACGTAATTTAAGTGAAAAACTGTAATAAAACCTAAACTGAATGTATTGTCCGACGTCTGCCTATGCTATGAATGTGTTGTCAATCATGAAAATGCTGTCGACCGCTACCAACCCATCTTCGGCTGCGGCGGCCGCTGCGGCCGTCAAAGACGCCAAGACTTTTGGGTTCAGTGTTAAAGACATATTAGATTTGCCGACACATAAGGCCAAAGGTGCTAATAGTGCTAATTCCAGTTCCATACCCAACGGCGCCGCCGGAGTGGCTGGAGTCGAGTCGAACAACGAGAACTGTATGCCGGGCTCGGCCAACCCGGGCAGCTACCACTCGGCCGCCGCCGCCCTCTACTATAACGCCGGCATTTGTGATAACCCCTACACCCGATGTCTGCCCCCATACGACATGTTTACCTATTCCACACAATTACGTAAGTATTGACTCATTTTATAAATTAATGTTTGTTTCGATAAACAGCTGTAAAACCAATTCTGAAGCTATCGGTTCCCGAAGAGCCTATATATAGAAAGCTATTCCTATTTCTAAGTCTAATATATTTATAGATAATTGCATTGGACTTAGAGTTAGTCTCCGAACGCAATACCAATATATGGTTTGATATGATATTAGAGTATTATTGGTGTTATGTCCGAAACAAAGCTTATATTTAAACAGCTGTCCATACATTCAGACATTAGAGTCGTATAAAAGTTTTTTTGAGGCAAAGTTCGTCTCCTTTTGGCTGTTAATCCGATACTAGTTTTGCAGATGTTTTAACAGCACTTCCAATCGAAAGGTGTTGCACAAGAATACGAGTCGAGAGAGTGTGTAAAACATTACTCAATATTTACAAATAGGCTTAGATTTGAGAGTTCTTCACAAGTATTAAAACTACTTTTAGTTAATAGCTCTACCGATATAGCTCTACCCGTATTGCTCTACCGGTATATCGAAACAAAAGTCTTTATTGTTTAGCAATGAATAACTAATTTGATTTATCAGTGCTCTGTCGCTCACTATTCATATAATTCACAATTTATGACTAATTTAAAGATTAGTTTAATTTATTGACTTTTAATTAAATTTTACGAATAATTATCTGTTCGACAGCACCGCTCAGTCAAGTAGGTCTGGACACGAGTCGCTTCCTCGAGCCGCTGCAAATTCCGCCGGACCTGTCGGGTCACTTAGCCCTGTCGTCGACGTCATCGGCCAGTTTGTCCGCATCGGGTGATCCGCCGGCCATATCATCGCCACAACACACCTCTCCAGCCCTGCCTACAGACACAGCCGTTCTATCGCCTAATTCAACGTCGAGTCCAAACCTAATTGACTCGAAACCAGTTATCAGTAATAATGGACTCATAAGTAATTCGCATCAATCGAACCATCAGATCAGTCCTCCCGACAGTCCCTACAACTCAGACAGCAATTTGAGTGTTGACGGCAGTGACGACGACATTGAAGGCCTGGGCTCTGACGACATGATGGGCATCAGTAGGAGAGGATCTAAAATGAATGATAGCGGAGATAATGGTTTGTCGGCCGGGAATGGCTCTCAAACGGGTAGTAATGAACAAACGACTAAAAAAAGGAAACGAAGAGTTCTCTTCTCCAAAGCCCAGACCTATGAATTAGAGCGTCGTTTTCGACAACAAAGATATCTATCAGCGCCCGAAAGGGAGCACTTGGCCAGCATTATAAGGCTTACCCCAACACAAGTCAAGATTTGGTTTCAGGTAATACACACTTTATTTCGATTTTATTTTAGAGAATTTTACACTAATTACACAATTTTTAGTTTATTTTAATTTCGAGTCGAATACAAATTTTGATTTAACAGTTAGTTTGGAATTTGTCTCTAATAGACATTTATAGAAATTTATTTTCTAGTTTTTGATGTTTGTTTGGGATTAAGTTCTAAAAAGATTGACCTATTTTTATATCAATTGTTTTATTGGATTGCAATTAATTTAAATTAAATTATGTCTATTAACCGGTACAACATACGGCATATTTGTGATTAAAAATTGATTTATCCCTAATCTGCAGTCTTTCTCAGAAATTGAAAGAGAGAGGAAAAAATCAAATATTGAAACTATATATTAAACTGTATTTTTGATAACAATTGACGACAATTAGTGCCTTACAGTTGACGTAATCAGTAATGCGTTTAAAATCGCGATATCAAGTGATAGGTTATACACATTTATATAATATTAACTTCAAATCGATTTCTATAAAAATCTGTTTGAATAGTATAAAAGGAAAACATTAAGAAAAATGAAAATCAAAGTCTATTTCTGATAAATTGCAGCAAAATTTTGATTTAAAGTAAAGAATTTGATAACAGAAAGACAAAAAAAGTAAAAAAAAATTAGAGTACAGGTAAAATAAATAAAGAGAAGACTAAAAATTGATATTTTATTATTGGTTTAAAATGAATCCAAATATCAGAGATAACAAAAAAAATATTGCATTCAGTTATAGCTATTTCTCTATTTAACTAATCATTGCAAACCTCAAACACAAATATTCTGTAGTTATCTTCAAATAGATATCAATTAACTATTTTTTACTTTTGTTGTGTTTGGTTGCCATTAAAGTGGCTCTAATTGGCTTAAAGCGCATCCAAGAAAGTCTTATTTCTTAAATAAATTTAAAACTATATTTATTAACAAAGAATTTAGCTAGTGATTTATAAATCTACATTAATAATGCACAGCACAAGAACGTCGAATAAAAAATATAAGTTATGTTTAAAAATCTATTCTTTAGGCGAACTGACGGCTCTATACATTACATCAATAGATATTGTGCTAAACAGAATATATTGATTTAAATTTGGTTTTTATATAATTTTATTTCAATTTGAATAGAAATTTAATAGACAGAATTTAGAAATGTATATTTTTGATGGCATATACTTTAAATTTTTTTGTAACTTATTATATTTTAGTGAAAATATAATTTTTGAAATTTGATTGTTTAGAACCATAGATATAAGACAAAGCGCGCGCGACAGGAGAAAGGCCTAGACATGAACCCATTGCCATCGCCGAGACGAGTAGCTGTGCCGGTGCTGGTGCGCGACGGCAAGCCGTGCCAACCGGGCTCTATGATGAAGTTGCACTCCGGACAGGACGGCCACAACGGACTGCCCAATATATCGGCCGCAGAATTATCTCAATTGCCTTCCGGCGCCCAATGCATGACATCGTTTAATATGAATGTAATGCCATCAGCATATGGTCATCATCTGATGCATCAGCACTCCTGGTGGTAGTGGCGACTGTGCCGGCCCTCCACTAGTTTACACCGGCTTATCATATCTGATCAAAACACAAAACACAAATCAATTCTAATTTTTCTCGTTTTAATGGTAAGCCATTCACTGTATGCTAACTCTTATCAGACAAAACATATTTGTCAAACAAATAGTTTTAAACCAAAATTTTAGGCATTTTGAAAGTTTTATTAATTATTTATAATTAAACTTGTTTAAATTTAGTTTCAGTATTAAGTTAACTTAAGTTAGTGTTATTAATAATAAAATTTTTATGCATTTGAAAAATTGTATTCACCCGTCGAATAGGCAGTAAACTTATGAACAAAATTTATTATAATTTTATGTCTATTTTTCATTCATCTAATGATTATTTGATTGAAAATTTTCATTACACTTATGTTCAACACTTATCGTCAATATTTTAAAACCAGAAATTAGGCTAAAAGTCGGCTTATTTTCAATACTCTTTTAGGTTTTATTTTAGACACACTTAAGAACAAAACAAAATTCATTTAGTCTTTAATGAGAGAAAATTTGTAGATTTGTTAAGAAAAAGAAAGAAAGAGTGCCTTAACTTTAAAATTGTACTTAAAATTGTTCGAATATTTTATAAAAACAAAACTTGTGTTAAAAAACAAAGAATAGGATAAGTTTAGTGACAAATGTATTTCCATGACGTTCACCAATACATACATTAATTAATCAATAATTTTTGATTTGACATTACATTGTGTTCACTATTTTTATTTAGTTTTAACTATAATTTTGTCGTTTAAAAGGATTGCTTTTAAGTTAAATAATTGATTAAATATTCAGAATTTAATAATTCCATTACTCATGTATTTAATTATTAAATTAATTTTTAAATTCCTTTTGAATTAGACTTTTGAAGAGAATAGTAATCGAATTATCAATTCTTATATATAAAATAGTTTTGTAAAAGAAATTACAAACTAATTGAAAGGAATTCTAAATTTATTATTATTATTATGTATTAGATTTGAATTAAAAACAAATCAATTGTAAAACTCATATCAAATGTGCCGAAAAACATGTTTTATATTCTTAATTACAATTCGAAATATAGGAACAATTTTTAAACATTCAAACATTTTTTGGTGAAGAATATAAACATGTTTTGGAATACTAAACAGAATTTTGAAAACAAAATACAATTTCTAGTCTTAAATAAATGTAAGAATTAGCCGAAAATTAATTGGATTCACAATTTCCAGACAAACAATATTGAAAAAGAGTTTCCTTTAATGTGTATTAATATTGAAAACTATTCTTATGTTAAATATATATTATTTTCAATTTTTCTGTATTTGTAATTAAAATCGAAATTATATCAAAATATAAATAAATTGTTTTCTCTATCGAAATGAAATACATTGTCAGTAATAAATATAATGAGGTTTTAATGAAAAGTTAAATAAATAATAAAATAATTGTACAGTAATTACAATTTTTTGAGTACATTATTATTTACTATTCTACTCGTTATTCAGAATATTCTCAGCCATTAATAAAAATAGTTTTAATTAATTTTTAAAAACTAATTTATAGACTATTTTGTTTAAACGTTTAGATTTAGCAAGTTTGAACATATTTTATAGTTTCACAAAATATATAATTTGAATAAAATTATTATTCAAATCAAAATACTTTTTGTCTAAATTATTGATGATCTTTGCATTATTCAATTAAACATAATATTTATTGAAATAAACTTTTATGTTGTTATGATAGTGTGCTATCATTTCAGACCTCAAAAGATAAAATTATAAGTAATTTATCTCAAATTCATTATTAGTTTTGTGACCCATATATAAAAACTGTCAAATTAAGAATTTTATTCACTATTAATAGTTAAGTAAAAATAATAAGTATTTTAGATATATAATAAAGACCTATAAACTGAAATATATTTACCAAAATCTAAGCAATACAACAGAAATAAAGTTTTGAATTCATAAACTTTGTTACTACTGCTCGAACACTAGATTATCAGAATATGTAGATTTGATAAATGAAGAATTAATTCGAGTTTCGATAAAAATTGCTTTAAATGATAAAATAAAATTGTTAAGTGACTGAAAAAAAGGAAAAAATTACATAAAAAATAAAATCCAATCACAAATTATTGCAACAAAACGATAATTTATAAAAATTGAGCCGACATAAGGTCCGTGTCCTACACTGTCTCTAATGACTTGTAACCGGAGATCCTTATCATTCGAATTCACCAGAGGTTTGAAAACATTTTTTACTTTGTGTTTGAAATTTGTGGTTGACTTATATCGGAGGAATATGTTCGACAGAAAAGTGAGTCAACCATTTGATATAACAAATAAAAAGCTCTTTTTAAATGTAAATTTTTGCTTCTCTATACGACAAGCGCTAATAGTTTTTAATGTATTGGAAACACCACTAAATGTTAAACACAATTCTCTACTCTCTTTCCACTATTTATCTGGTCGTTCGGGTTTGAGCCAAGGGTTTGATCGGTCGGTCGAGCATTAAGTTTGTATTTCGAGAACAGTATTTCCCGAGAGATTTACGGGACTATAGTATGAAATGTGCGTTTATTTCATTCAAATTTCTATAGAGTTATGTTCGGATAAAAAACAAGTTTGCCTTCGAATCAACTGTCGATTCTGTAAATATTCTGTCGTCCAATGTGTTGATACTCTTATCTTATTTTGGTTTTTGTGTCATTGTATTAAAAATCGGAAACCTCTCTCCAATCACTCTCTTCTGTAATCTTATTATCCCTATTATACACTTCAATAGGTTTTTGGCCCAAATGTTGCGCCCGATGTGTGTGTTTGTGGTTAACTGTTCCACCGGTTTATACTTTCGGTGTATTTTCGATATAATGTATTTAAAAGAATTTTAATTTAATTTATTTAATGCTAATCACTTGTGAAACACGAGTTTTCAGAAATTTGAATAAATAAAAGCTAGGCTTCAATTTGCATAGGATTTTGTTGTCAACTCTTTTTTTAAATCAAATTTTAATAATAAAATTATTTATTTGTTTTTTGATTATTTCTTATTTTATAAATCTATTCAATAAGACATTTATCGAAAGTAATGTTTATTTTATCATTGAATAGAAGACCTCTTTTCCTGATATGAAATATATATTGTGTCTGAGAAGGAAAAAAAATGTTGGCCTAAATTATTGGCAAACAAACAGTAATGTTCTGATAATCTATTGTCGGTTAAATTGCAGCCAGGAAAGACCTTGTACCGATTCTCGTCAGTTACGTCTCTCTCATCTGTATGTCTGAGCTCTTGTGCAGCACATCCGCTATTAGTGGCCCCCGAGTAGGCTAACTGAATAAACTGAATAGAGAGACGACACACAAAAAGATGCTCTAATTTAAACATTAGTCAAATATTTATTGATAATAACGTTTTGTGAGTCAGTCTTATGTCAGCTATCGTTGTTCTCCTCTCATCCCAACCACTGTTCCACTAATATATCAGTTTATTTTCAACGATTGTCTCTGATTTTTGCTTGTCTACGGGCGCCAGCACTCCAAACACACCCACTGTCCACCCGACCACTACTCCGCCCAAACAGATGCGCATAATTTGTCATTCAATACATTTATATTTTCCCAACAGATTATCAATTTTAAGTTCATATTTTCAATTTGTTCTCATTTTATTGTTAAGTATAAAAAGGTATAATTTTTTGAATAAATGTTTATAATTAAGCGACAATTTTAGTTTGTATGGGATTTATGCTTTTTATTGAGTTGTTATATTTAAAAAGGCTTTTATTGAGTGGTTTAGAAATTTTTTCGTTGATTTTAGTCAATGAATTGTAAGCAATGTCAATACTTAAAAATTAAAAAATTTTATTTTAAAAACTCTAATACATCTGTATATTAAATATATTAAACATTTTGTACTTCGATTGACTTAATCTGATTAAATTTTTTAAAAAAATACTCATAAATATAATTAGATGAAGCGTTTTATACTTTATATTTGATTTCTAGTAAAACAGAAAATATTTTGAAATCCACTTAATTTTTATTTGATATTTATCTCGAATTCTTGAGTTCATTCATAATATGGGAATATATATTCCAAACACTCATTGGAAACAACAAATCGTAAGCAGTTTTCTAATAATTTATTGTGATTTTTGAGTTTAGTAATGGGATTCCTAAACAGATATAACTTATGTATTGATTTCTTATGAAATCTCTAATCCAATCCAATAGTATGTTTGAAAAGAATAATCTTTTTGCTAATCATCTGAAATGGGAATCACAATAGAAAGTAAGTAGTATTTGCCATAAAATACTATTAGATTTGATGACAATGTACTGCATATAATGTTTAGTATCGAAAAACATTAATAATAGAGATTCTTATGGCGATGAAAATGAGCCGATTTGTGGTCTCAATCACGTTATGTGTTGAACAGAAAATATCAGACGTAATAACATTATATAAGCCGTTATGTGTTTAAATGGCTTTCTATTTATTGAGAGCTCACCACTAGTACTGGAAGTAATGGTTTCGATATTTTTATGTCGTCTCGAAGTTAGAAGAAAATGATCTCTAAATGTGTTTATCATTTATGCGATTCTATGCTATTATTGCATATGTTTTACTACAAGCGCTTCAGATATATATATATATATTTGAAAAAATAATGTTTCAATAGTTAATATAAATACATAAAAAATATTGTAATGTATCATAGTAATATTAACAAATATATTTCTATTTAATTGTTATTCAAAAAATTATACTTTGTGTATAACTTTACATTGATTTGGTTTTCAAACTTTTTTTTAGTTGATTAATCGGTCAAATGATTGATTAGTTTATTAAATGGTTAGAAAATTTTCAAATTATATTTAAAAATGAGTAAAAGACGTTCGAATAATTAAACCATATTAAAGCATGCTAATTTATACTAAAAATAATATGCTTAATAAAGGCACGAATTGATTGACTCAGTTCTGACTCGTCGTCTCCACAATTCATTCAAATGATTCGTCGCTTGACTTTTGCTATAATAACTGTAAAAATGTTTTATATGAGAGAAAAAGTCTAACAATAGAAATGGAAACGTTAGTGAACTGTAGTAATAGAAAACAGAGTTAGTGAGACAATAGAGCAGAGCCTCAGCCTCTATATGGCACTATATGGTCATTTATCACCGATAGAGCACTAGGAGGTACAGTTAGGTTTAGCTTAAATATCAGCGCCAGAGAGAGACAGAGAAAATATTGGACCAAAAACAGAGTTGCATTGAATTGAATGCAATGAAACGTACGATACAAATGAACGCAAGAATATCTCATTCTATATATTAAAACTTAAACGCATTTTTCGAACCACTGTCTGCAAACTCTAAGTCTTTTTATGCTTTAGTTTTTTTCATATCATACATATCGGTCTCTAGAGTCCAATTTTGGAGGGGTTGGGGTTGGCCTGCAATTGAGTGCTCAGAGAGACTGGTGTTTCAATGAGACTCAATGAGAGACCGAAAGAGGCTTTACTTAAGGCTCGAACGCATGAAGTTATTTATAGTGACGTTAATGACTGCAAATATTAGACTACTAGAGTGAAAAAGTTGTGGAGAAAAAGTGTCGAGTCAACTCTAACCAACTCTAACCAACTCTAGTCAACTGTGCTCTCGACAATAACTTGTGCACATTTGTGTCTACAGAGAGCCCAGCATATTGTTTCTGTCCTTCTGTTTCTATAGCATTGCAATCAAATCAATTCTAATAAATATTATGCTTTAGTTAAACTGTATTTAATTTTTTAATTATTTGATTTGTTTGTGTTTGCATTGAATGATTGAATAAAAAGTCTAATTTTATTAAAACTTTAATATGCTGCAATTAATTTTTAATTATTTCTAAACTTCGAAATATTACATTCTTTTTGGTCTCTTTTCTCTATTTAACTTTAAAGTGAAATAAAAGTTCAATTTATTTAATTAGTTGTATTGAATGGCTTTGTGTTCAATCGAAGCGTACATTTATTGCAGTAATTTTTGAGTTACTGTTTACTGTTGGCCGCAATCGATAGTCCGACCAAGACCAAAACCAAAACCCAAAACCACTGCACTTTGAGAGTTAAATCAATTGCAAACTCTATTGTCCTAAACCTATGTGATGTCATATGAGGAATAAAAAGACTAATCATCTGATAAATTGGTTTAATTTAATTTTGTTGAATATTTTTTTCAAATTTTTTCATAAATGCAAAACTCGTTTTATTTTATTGCTTTAAGTAAAATATTCATAAATAGAATATAAGAATAGTTTTAAAAATAAGTATAAGAGTAGGAGTAAAAAGTAGGAGAAATTTGATCGATATATACTTAAACTAAAATATATTTATACAGTAATTCACAAAATGAATTTCTACAATTAGAAAAATTGCTTTAAAATGAGCTTTAGTTTCAAATTTCAATTCGATAAACATTGAACATAAGGCAAGTATTTAATCCAATAAAAAGCATTTACAGTATTATCAATATCTCAATCCGAACTCAATATAGATTTAAGAGTTCATTAAAGTTATTATTAGACATTCGGTAACTTTAAATCATTTATTAGTTTATATTTAAATTGATTTTTTAGCAATACTTGTATTGCAGTCATTCATAGACCAAATCTCAAACTGTTTACACAAGTGATTAATGTTATCGCAAAATATATTCTTCGACTTTATTAGAATAGAATCTCTTTTGTCAGTTAGAGAGCTCTGTCGGGGATTTTAGTGATGATATCGGGATATATGGCAGAGATTTGCAGAAAAAACTATCGGGGCTTTAGAGCCGTGCGCTTGCAATGAGTGTATCATAACTCGAATACAACAACAATATCCGGTGACATCGGGAGGTGTCTCAGTGCCACAAATCCGAAAATCTTGTGTATCTCTCAATCATTGGGTAAAGAGAATGCGAACACTCTTTCTCTTGTGTGCACTCTATCTAATAAGTTATCGTTACAAACGGCACAGTAAGGCCCGGCAGCCTTCGCTCCATTCACAGCGAACGGCGAATCCCTTCATTCAGGAAATTATATCATTAAATGTTGATTTCAATTAGGAGTTCAGCTCTAATATAGCGGAGAGCACAGGCAGCCCAGGCAGTTTTGCCAGCTCTGGCATATGAGAGGGAGAGACATCTCAGCTCAACACAGTTGTATACCATTGCATACAGTATATACACTGAGTATATGATGAACGACTAGATATACGATTATTCGGTTTTTGTGTACACTATGTAAGTGTACTCTACTGTCAATGGGATCACAGAATTTCATTTAGATTTGTTGGCGAAGTATAGCTCTCAATACGCCTAATAGAGTGGGAAAACACATTCTCTACTGAAACTCAATTTTGTTTTGCATCTCATCTCAAAAATTGATGATTTAATGGATTTTGACTTTATACTAATAATTGTGAATAAATTTGCAATTGTTACGCACACCCAAAGTTTACATGTACTGTATTTGTACTCATCTTGCTATTTATACACGAAAGCCACTTACTTTCTATCGGTTTCTAATTGCTCCCTTTGCCTAGTTTGTTCTAGATTGCAAACTTTGTTCTTGCTTAAAGTTTGATTTCAATATTTTTATTAATAAACAATTGTGTCGATTAATAATGGTTTACAAAACACTATTAAAATTGATTTCTAAAATAAATACTGAATATCAAACAATTAATTAAATATTTTTAATTTCAAATACTATAAACACATTAATTGTAAATTTTTGCGACCACTCATCAAATTAATTGTTTCGCTGATAGTTTTGTTTTGATAAATAAGTATTTGTTTGTAAAACATCACTTCTGCTAATTAAACGACTGAACAACATGTGATTTACTGCTATATTGTGTTTAATACCATCTAATGGTCGAATGGATATAATAACAGAGAATCTACAGAATTGTCACTTAATATCTCTGTTCATACAAACTATAAATTTTCATTTTAGGGGAAATGAGTTTCATTGCAAACGAATATTTTGAATCTAGCAAAACAAAACAAACAATAGTGAAAAAAAACTTGAAAAAAGTTAGCATTGATTGTTAACATGAGCAATGCAACTTAATGAAAAGTGCGCTCTAAAGCAGCACATCCTGAATAGATATGCAACTCATTTCTGATACCTTTTAGCTGCTCTATCAATTTGGGAGCAAACAGAGCACTGGGAACACCGGGAGGGAGAGACTGAGCGCACCAAATGTTAACTATTATAAACGCCTTCCATATTTCTGTCATCAGTAAAAAAGCAAACTTTCATTTTGGGAGAACTGAGACGAACGGCATATCCAGTATGAGATACGCTATCCGCGCATACATTCAATACTTTGTGCGTTTGCTTTGTATTCGTATATATTCTTATATATATTAATATATACGATATACTCGTATATGAATTATTACATAATTTTTTGCTCCTTTTCTCTGCACTGATATATGGAAACTGGTTGTGCGCTCTATAGCAGTATTCTGGGATACTATAGATGGAGAGGTTCTCGGAGACGCTTTTTGTACTGTTTAAGAGCATCCATTTCCCCTTTGGGCTGCCTTTTGATATATGAAGAGCACTGCATAACAATACAGACCCGTCAGAGATAATGACTTCAACTTTTTCCCATAAATATATTCTTTTTTTACATTTTATTTTTCTATTTTTATAAATAAAATTCTATTTTCCTTAAATCTAAGTTTTCGGTTCATTTATTTATTGATATATTTTTCGATTGAATAATAAGTATTTGTAGGAAATAGAGAACTTATTTTTGTTGCTTGCACAATATATTCTACTTTTATAAATATTTCATAACTTAATATTTAAATACTTATATTTATTTATTATAATTTTTTAACCGAACACTTAAGCTCTAAATTACAAACATTTTGAGTGAAATTTTATATAATAAGTATAAAAACAAATTTAAAGTGTTTTTGATGTTAATAAGCTTTAGGCTAACTGTTTATCAAAAACGGAAAAACTTGCCGTTTTTCTCTTTATTAAGTATAAAATTTTTGACATTTTTATCATTTATTAATAAATAGCTTTTTTCAACTAAAAATACATTCACAAAATTCTAAAATTAAAAGTTTTCTTGCTCTCGGCAATTGAAAATGAGATTTTATTTAATAATCGCAAGAATTAATGATTTAAACTTGTGTTCGGATGCTATTACTATTAATCTAACTTTTGTTGAATTCGACATTACTTTCAGAAATGCAAACACTTTTTGAAAAATCAAATCATTTTCAGTCAATTTTTAACAATTGATATTTTATAAGTTATTTAAACTATTTTAATAAATTAATAATTAAATTAATAATTTTAGCTTGAATAAAGAATTTAAAATATTCAAATTCTAATTTAACAGAAATTGAAATAATTTTCATACATTATTTTTTAAATTAAAATGTTTTTTCTAGTTGGGCATTCAGACTTTTGAGTTTAATCAATTAATTTATGTTTATAAAATGTTGCAAAAGCGCTTTAGTTGAAATTTGAAATTTAAATTAATTTGTAAAATACAATTGTTCTAGTAAAGTAATAGCCAATAATAATAAAACGTTGAATATTTTATTATTTTAATTTAATTTAAGAGTTTTTTAAACAAATTTAAAAAATAGAAATGTCAAAAAACATTCAACTACTAAAATGATATGGTTTTGTCTATTTTTAAATTTAGAGATTTTCTTAAAGTTTTACAGTTCAAAATAAATTACGTATTTTTACTATTTAGTTAACATGTATAAAAGGCATATCTGCAATGTTCTACTCGGTCAGGCTTAGCACATTTCAGATACACTGTATTTGTTTATTTAATAAACAGTTATTTGTTAGTAAACTCTTTTTGAACTTTAAAACTTATTGCAGCTAACAAGCATATGCGTTTAGAGATCATATCAAAATATTCTTAAAATTAATTTTAAACAAAAGTACATTATATATATATTATGTAAAAAATTAATTTAGTTATAGTATTACTTTTAGTTATTGAACTTTATTAAAATATCTTCTATGCCGTTTGTATATGTTCCTTCTCTATATGTGCATGTTTGCTATTTGTCCAGTACTGTTGCCCATATTCGAAAAAAAAACACGAATTTTACTATTTAAACAAACGTATAAACAGTTTAGCTTGTACATTTTATTTTTCAATTTTTATTTTAGATAAAATAATAATTATATTCATATTCAAGTTTTTAAAGTCTAAATTACAAAAGCTTTTATTTTATTTTTTATATTCAATGTGTTATATATTAAACTTGAAATTTAATCAATCAGTTGTTATTAAATACTGTAACTAATTTAAAACTTAGTCATTTAATTTATTCATTATTTTAAATTTTCGTATTATGTCAAAATAATTTATAAAAATACAGTTTAAAAATAAAATAATTTAATTTGTTTAAAGTTTAGTAGCAAAACAAAATATTAATTAATCATTAAAAATATACAAGCAATTCTGTCGTAAAATTTTATTTAAAATTCATGTCCATTTTCGCGTACAGCTGTATTTAAATTAATTTCAAGAATATTCTGGTGTGACCTCTAAACGCATATGCTTGTATGACTCATTATTAATTTTAATTTAACATAAATTTTCTTTAAATTAAAATTTGTTTATTTTAAATACAGTATTAATTTAGTAAATTAAAATAATTTTACTAAAAATATACGTTAATAAAACTTGTCATGTAGTAAAATAAATCAATTTAATTTAATATAAAATTATGTTAATTTAACTTTATTATATTTTTAGCATTACAAAATTAATTTACTTTATTTCAGTATAAAGTACCTATAATTGAATTATATTTAATATATAATTAATTCTTAAAACAGAACTTTGTTTCGACACTTGAGTGTTTAGGCCAAAAATTATTACTATTTTAGATAATTACATTTATCAATTGGTACTTTAATATTTAACTCGTATTAATCTAATAATTTTTGGACTCACGCTTCAAACTACGTAAATTAATCGATACTTCAACATATTTTTCTTTGCAATTATTGTATAAAAAGATTTAAAGCATTAATTAAAAACAGAGTTATCCAAGGTCGACCGAGCTTTTGTTATTTTTGCAAATTAACCGGATTTAAACAGAATTTCTATTAAATATATCTAAATTAATTAAATTTTAACTGAATTTAACACAAAAATTGCTATTTCATAGTAAAAGGAAAAACTTATTTTTCAAACAAAAACACAGAAAAATATTATTTACTAAATTTGCAAAGTCAGGAAGGGCACTTTGACCATACTCTTCTTGACTAACTCTAGTAAAAATTAATCATTATATATTAATAGTGATTTTATTTTGCAAATTACAAAATTATCTGTTTATTGTTTTTCAAAGATTAACTATAAAGTGTTGGAGACAATCCGGTCTATATTCCAGGTCTTTTTATTGGAAGATAAAAATAATTAAAATAATACTTACCTTTACCTTTAAGTTTGCAGCTCTATATATAATTTGATTAATTTTATATCATTATAATTTATGTGAAATAACAGATTTTAATTTAATATAAAAGCTTGCTTAAAACAATAATTATTTCACTAATAATCAAACACTTGTTGGTATTATATTGTTTGTAAAATCAAACCAAATAATTGATTTTAAAATGAAATTATTTTTAACACTAGTTTTTGCGTCAGTTATTTCAGTTGGATATTCAGGTAAATAAAAAGTTAAAATTAAAATGTTTTTGGATTTAATAAATTACTATAATTTAGCTAAGTTGATTTGCACTGAGAAAAACCAGAAAGTGTCCTTGGTCACTCCAGTATGTCCACTCACTTGTGACTTAATTGGAAAGAAACGTTGTTTGGGTTTAATTGACAAACCATCTTGCCAGTGCGTCGACGGAACCGTCTTTTTGAGCAATTCAACCAGACAATGTGTCGAGATTAAAGATTGTCCCAAGCACATTTCTGAGTAATATCAATTTCTATTTTTGTTTGAATTAAAATTTAATTAATTAATTAAAACAACAGAACTTCGGAAGACTTGTTGTGCACCGAATTGAACGAACATGTCTCAAAGTCTACCCCCGCCTGTCCGACCACTTGCCAAAGACTCGGCAAATGTTTTGCAATCTTAGCAAAGCCCTCGTGTCAGTGCAATCCGAGCTATCTTAGGGATGAGATTTCAGGCAAATGTGTGCTACGGGAACAGTGTCCGAAAAAATAATTTATTTCAAAAAACTTGATTAAAATTTTTAATATTAAAAGTGTTATTGATTTAGATTTTATAATACAGTAATTAAAAGTTATTTTATTTAAAATTGTTTTTAAAAATTTATATTTTTGAAAAATATATAACTTGATCTTGCTTTATTTACTAGTTATAAATTGTAACTGCATTTATACAATTAAAATAATTAAAAAAAATTTAAATTATGCAAAATTATAAATGTTACAAAAATAAATTAAACTAATTTTATATTGTTCGTTTGAAATTACATAATAAAAATAACTTTAAGTATATTTTTAAATTTTTGAAAATATAATAAACTAGATCTTAAATATTAAACTTAATTTGTTTAACCAAGTTAATGTCAGTGATTAAGTAATAGCTAAAATATATATATAACAAATCAAATAAATTTATTATACAATAAATATTAAAAACGTTTTTATTAAATAAATAAAATATTTCACTTGAAGTCGAGTATGATTTAAATAGCGAACACGTATTAAACACTCGAGTCGGTGAGTGTCTCACTCTTCAGATCCTGAGTATAGGATTACTATCAGAAAAAGAACTTTTGGCAGTTTAGTCGGAGAGTGGGGGCTATTATTCAGCTGAGTCTACACCTGTACTGTATATATATTATATTATATATAAATATATCTCAAATATATTTAAGGCAATATTATACTGTATATCGAATAAATGAAAGCTCATAGAGTATAGTGTATAGAGTGGTGCAGTTCCTCAGGTCGTTGTTCTTTAAGAGCACATCTCGTTTGCATACGACACGACACAGAGACCAGTGGCAAAGGACAGGAGGGCGTGACACCATATGGCCTATTTGTGCCCATTTAGGCAATTGTACTGAAATTTTCGGGTTTTGAAGTCAAACACAATTAGCGGTGGGGGACAGGAGGGCACAGACTTATGAAACACCAGTTCCAGTGGATAGGGAAGCAGACTTTTCGATAATACAGTCAGCAGTCGATAGTCTACAATAGAAAAGGCAAGAGAGAGGGAGAGGAATGGGAGAGAGAATAGCGGATGAAGAGAGGGAGAGAGGGAGAGGGAGAGAGAGAAAGAGAGAGAGAGAGAGCAGAGTTGTATTGAATGTGACGGTTATATTTGTGAACAATATATATACGAATATTGAGGCAAATTGAATGTTTGAACATTTACTACCGATACTAAAATGGTAGTTATGGCAGAATATTGCCTACAAAACGTTACTAACTTTGTCTCACTCTTCTCTCTCCTGCTCTCTCCTTCTCTCTCCTGCTCTCTCCTGCTTTCTCCTTCTCTCTTTCTCTCTCTCTCCTGCTCTCTCGCAGTTAAAGCAAAGCTTATTATAATGTGTTTTTATACCTTATAAAAGAGCATTCAAGCGATTCATCTGGCATTAGCTCGGATTCGTTTCTCTATTTTTTGGCATTTATTCTTCAAACACACTATAAATGAATTCCAATGTTCGGACTTATATATATCACTAAATGTTTTATATGTGTTTTGGACGGATGACAGAGCTTTCAGTTTTCACAACAGAAGTTAGTTTTTGTGGCCGTTTTGTTGTGTTCTGTTGGCATAAAAGTTTAGAAAAAAGTTTTTATCAAATTTTAAATATATATTTCCTTTTGTGTAAATGTATTATATAAACTAAAGCCAGAATTGTTGTGAAATTTGTTTTTTTATTGATTTTATTTAATTCAATCCAGTTATGATTAATTTATTGTTAAACTCTAATGGAAAAAGTGTTCAAAAAGTATAGAATTTATATTTGCATTGACTGAAAATGAAAAAAAATAAAGAATAAAATTGAGTTCACTTAACATATCATTTAACTAATCAATGGTATTTTGCTTTACATGTATTTCACTTTTAAATCTAATTCAACAAAAGTATTGCAATTGAGAAGTGATTATCGAATAAAAAATACTTTTGACGATCGGTTCGTTCTGTCGGTTCAAAACATGTCTAACACTGAAGAATAGGTTTAGAGTGAATAGTGAGAGTGAAAATGAATCGGTATTTATAGCCGTTTAGAAGCATTTTTGCCAAACATTATGGTCTCTAAACATATCCAACTATTTATTGGGTTTACTGTAGACTAGCTTTTCATATGAAGAGCTGCGAAAATGAATAATAAATGTATTCGTGGATTAAGACTGAGCGCCGGCTCTTTAAACAGTTCGGCACAACTATTGCTGTTTGAACTACACCTAACTGTCCCCAACCGAAGACCTGATACTAAGCTGACCGATGAATACATAGTATTTTTACGCGTTTATGCGTTATTCATATTTTAAGCGCCGATTCTCTCAATATGTACTTATTTTTTTGTAATGTTAGGAAATACTGTTGTGTTGTGTTGTGTTTGAATGCAAAACGCTTTTCACTATTCATTTAGGGATTAGGCGTTTGCATGAATTTGTGGGAAATTGTAGCAAAAAATAAAGGGATCAGCAGTTCTGGAGTAGCACTGAATGCAATTCAGATTTTATATTTATATGCATTTTGAGAGTCACTGCCAATAGTGAGAAATTATATATTTATTTCAATACCTATTTTGCATTTCTGTTGTCAGAGGCCTATCATTTACACTCTGGGCCTCTGATATTCACACACAAGTCGTTACACGAGTCCCATCTCGACCTTATACTTGATCTCTGGCTCTATTTTATTGCTAACTATTATAACTATATGAGTGGCAAACCATCGATATGTGAAGTACAGCCTCTTATAGACAGTCTTTTGATAACTAAAATTTAAATATTAATGTATTTCTGTATTAATTTCACTTTAATAGTTGATTTTAAAATAAATACATTTTAAATTAACTAGAGCAAACAAGGTATTTATTACAAGAAATTTAATAAATTTGGTTAATGTTTACAGAAGTAGTAGGTATTGAAGTGATGAATGTGAGTTAATTTGTTCATTTAATTAACTTTCAACCTGCTCTCTCCTGCTCTCTTCTGCTCTCTTCTGCTCTCTTCTGCTATAGAATACTCTAATGTTTTACTAACTAATTATAGAAACGCTATAAAAGGAAAGGCAGAGAGAGATAACGGAAGGGTTTGTCGAAAGAGAAGTTTGGACTGGAATCAGAGAGTCTGGAGAGGAAAGAGAGACTGAGAGAGGAATGGGTCGAAGCCTGTAGTGATGAGAGCGTGTATTCGTGTATTCGTAAAGCGTTTGTATTTCACACTTAACTCATTCGCCAAATCCTATATATATTTGTTTTTAGTCACATAACAAAAGAGTTGATGGCATGGCATGGGTTTATGTCTGTGTTTTGCTTCAGTCAAACCTAATACTACTGTCCTCTGTATTGATCAGTAAATCTCATTGTGCCCTCTCTGGTGACCACTGAATTCCTCAATTACACAGACAGCTGCCCAGTCATATACCCAGTCATATATACCAAGCCTTATATACTGAGTAATATATTTTTCACGGGTTGGCTATATTTGTATTTCCAGTTCGATGAGGCCTTTCAGCCGTTTATTGTTTGTCGCACCAGAACTTCGGGCTTAGAAGTAAGGATTGGTTTTGCTTGTGCTTGGCTACCGGGGCGCTACAACACTACTCCCATTGAATATCAAATCACCTCAAATACAATCGCGATATTATGCACTTTCAGTGAAGTTATAGATAGTGCCAACAAGAAAGCAATTGTAGAGTTGAGCCAAATTATATGATTAGATTTTTTACTAATTCTTAATTTGAAATTTTATGTTTACAATCTATTATTCTTTTTTAGTTTATAACTTTAATTTTTGTTATTCTGTTGACAACAAATTTGTAAAAAGCATTTAACAAAAGTATGATGTCTTTGATTTTTAAATTTATTTAAGAGTCTTAAAAAATGAATAAATTATTGAATGGAAAACATGCAAAGAGTGCCGTATTTGCAGAAAACAGATCGCTTTCGAAAAAATTTTCGAAAATAGTTTTTAAAAGTCGGCGTATATTTGAAATCTGCATTACAAGGCATTTGACTTTAATGGCATTTTTGAGCCACACATCTGCAGGTGTGAAGTGGACACCGAATGAATGTGTGGACACAAATCGTTATCACAGCCACACAATTGTATTGGGCTTTGAGAGCACCTCTATCTGTGTATCAGTCACTCACTTACTCTACAAATTGCGCACCAAATATGTGACCGACAGAGAGAGGATTGCTAATACAGTGCCCGTACTCTTGACATTCAAGCAAGTTATACCAACAAATATTCTATTATTTAAAATTTAAATCTTATTTATAATTTTAATTTATTAAAGATATTTATAAAATTTAACATTGTAAACAATTGGCAAATAAAATTTCATTTGTCTGTAAAATTATATCTTGGCAAAATTATAATTTTTACTGCAAAAATTTATTTTAATTGATTTTTTGTATATATTATGCATATACAATTATAAAATACAAGTTTAATTAAAATGTTAATTTTTATTTAAAATAAAAGTCCTAAATTAATCAAATAAATTAAATAATTGCAAAATGTTGGCGTATTTGTTTGAAGTGAACTGTAAGGTATGTCTTGTTATTCCAGAGCCAAAGTGTTCTTTTCCTCTTCGCACTAGTATTGTAAGCAATCCATTGCCTGAATAGGAATTGCGATCAAATGCAAGCAAAGCATACAATTGAATGCCAGAACATATATGAGAGATATTAAATCTGTTATAGAATACGACCCTATATTACAAATATTATATACAAATAGATTCTCTGCTCTCTCACACTCTCTCCTACTTCAAGGATCTCTTGCTCTGACAATAAGAGAAAATTCATGAGAGAGTGTCTCACATATGAGTTGAGTGACAATAATATGAAGGGGAAGAGCATTGAATGCATATGAGTGTGGATTTGGTGGTCAGAGACCACACATTTGCCACATATGGGAGGATGAGAGCGAATATTAGCTCAAATTTGACAGTTCACTGAAAAATTGGTTTTACACTAACACTACAATTCACTCAATTTATTCAATATTTTGGTCACGGAGTCTGAGGATGCACTGTATGACCAAAATAGTTATATCAGTTTGTATAGTATGTATGGAAATAAAGTATTTAAGCATTTACTGTATGGTTATGTATGGTTGCATTCGTACTCTAATTAACAATTTATTTATATAATAATTGAATTATTTTTGTCTTAATGTCATATCAAGATTGACAGTTTGTCTCAAACAATCAATTGAATAAAAATCAATGTTTTCATAACAGGATGTTTACCGTAAATACAAGTTGGAAAAAAGTCAGACTATTATCGAATGTCACTTTACATGTCATCGCAATTCAATATTAGCCGAGTTTTTGTGTAGACCTTTATTCTCATTCACATAACTATTGTGTGTAATCTTCGCAAATCTGATGTCACCCACGAAATGCAATTTCTAGTATTTCGTGTATTTTTGTGTTCACTACAAGTCATAACATTTTATATACAAAATACACAAAAATATCAATTGCGGACAAAAACCAATTGTGAGTTAAGGAAACGGAACATAACTTTTATGTTCATTTCAACGGAAATATTTAAAAACATTATATTGTGCTAAACATCTATTAAAATAAGTGGCACCAATATTGATAAATTTTGCTAGTCTATAAGTATTAATTTTAATATATTTGATTTTATTAACAAATATAATTTATTTATAAAAACACGAAAAATTTATTTGAAAATTATGCGCTGTAGTAATAAATTATAAATACATAAAATATCTTGAGCAATAAACATTTTAAATTTTTTATATACTGTACATGTTTATTTGTCAGATACAAAAATATCTTTTAACACAAAATAATTTAATTAAATATTGCTTAGAATTTTATCAAGAGTTTAACATAAAATAGCATTATTATTTTTATTAAAATTTAAAATTTATATTTCAATATTTATTAAAACATAAAAATTAATATTACCATTTGAATCAAGAATCAAACATGAAAAAATAAGTAAATCTTAATTGTTTTTAACACTCGTTTTTGTTTGAAAAGAGTAACGACAAGACATTGTTTGGCACTTCATATGCCATTCGCCACTACTTTAAATGAAGAGTCAAAGCGAAGATAATATTATTGTATTTGAGAGTTGAATCAAAATGGTTTTGTGAGGAATAATATTGATGACAAAAACGCGTTTGAGTCCACTATTAAAATAATAATAATGGCATAAAGTAGAGAAAAAAGCCTCTGAGCCTCTGAGCCCTAAAACACTTTGTTTTGTCCAATTGTGCGATACATCGGAAAGTGAGAGAAAAGACGGAAATATGCGTTCAGTTGGCATCAGAAGCGATCACCGCTTGGCGTGCATTTCAACGCTAAAAGTTTGGCTCAAAAGTAGTGATAGAGAGAGAGAGTGAGAGAAAAGAAGAGTATTATTGCAGTCAATAGAACAGTACTGCAAATCGGTTGACAGTCGACTAAAATCGATCATTTTTTCGATCTTTTGCAGTCGACTAACAAAAAAGTGTATATCATATACAGTACAGTTCGCACAGAGAGTCAAGAGAATAGGCTTATCAGCGAATATGTTATACATAGACTGTTTGATAGGTCTGAGCAAAAAATTTCACTCATTTTCTCGCTTACTCTAACTATTCTTTCTTCTCTCACTAAACTTCTCTCAATAGTATTGGAAATCTGAGTAAAATCACTATTACTTTACTATTATATGTCACTTCTCTATCACATGTCAAAAGTCTTTATATAATATAATATAACTCCTGTTATAATAGCGTTAGTATTCGTCCATTCATTCACTTTTTACAGTCGACTCTTTTTGTGTCAAAAACTGATTTTTTGGTTCGCTTTTGAGATAAAGCTCTCATTTAGCGATACATATGTTTAGGTTAACAGAAAATCGTTATCAAACACTGCACACAAAACCCGATTTTTTACAATAAACCACATCTAAGCTCATCTCAAAGCTTCTGTTCAACACTATTCCAAATTTTTCTCCATTAATAATAATCTCTTAATCTTTTTTCTATTATACGATCTTTTTTCCAAAAGATGTTTTCAAGAAAATCTAATTCAATCGATCTTTTCGGTGACTTAAGAGCCATTTGTGAAATTCTGCCTTACTCAATTTTAATTATATTTCAATTTTTATCATAATTCATATGTTATCACTAGTGTTTTAAAATTAGAAATTATCTCAAAAAATGCGAGAAATTTCTAGAAACTTTCTCGAGAAATTTCCCCCTATGGGATTCCCATTATATGCTATATGAATGCACAAATAAATAAATACAATACAACAACAACATTTTAAATACAATTAAATTAATAACAATATTTATATTCAATCATTGTAAATTATTAAATTATATAAATTATAGATTAAATAGTTTATTAAAATTATATCTTTGTTTTTTTTTAAATATCAACCATGACAATTTTTAAAATTGTTTTATAGACCGAGTAGACCTCTAGTACAAAATACAATAAATGGGCGAACCAAATGTTAGTAAAGCGTTTAACAATTGTTATTGTTATATTTATAATTTTATAAACACGTCACAGCCAAAACTTTTTTATATTTTATTTTAAAATTTTTAATTATATTTTTAAATAATTCAATATTTTTTATTAAA
>JAQFXP010000440.1:0-30351 GCA_034693685.1 Belba bartosi | reverse complement strand
GAGATTTAGATTTTCGGTCAATCCAGGGGAAAATAAGGATAGAACATTTTCCAAAAATGCTTAAAAAGCTTCAAAATTAGTTAATTTTGTTTTAAAATTTTAACTGTATTTAATTAAATTTAAACTAAATTTAAATTATCTGAATTTAAATAGAATCTAGCATCAATTTAGAAAAATTTACTAATTTTGCCATAAAATTCTAAAAATTTGCCAAACGTCTTCTGCCGGAGAGTAAAACCTTTTTGCGGACTAAATGCTAGCGAAGATAAGTGTTAATGTTTAAAATTATGGGATTTTTGGCTGATCTCTATAAACATTGTCTAAATTTAAATTTATTTATAATTTGGTCTGTTTAAAACAAGAATTTATAAAATCATTTCAACACATGATTTGAGGTTACATTTAATGCCCGAATAAAACTATTATCAATTTTTTAAATATTAAAGTCTGACTTACTTTACCAAAAAATTATTTTACATTAATTTAAATTTGTATTATAATAAATTTATATTGTTATTCAAAATCGGGACTCGACCGGGATTCCCGACTAATTTCGGTCGGGATCGGGAGTAGCAATCCCGAGTCGGGATCGGGATTCCCGACTCTCGAGATCGACCTCTAATTTTAACCATTTGTTCGGCTAATGGTATGCTTTGGAATAGAATTCACTAATGAATTGGTTTTGCCATCAATGCTAGTCTTGTTATTTGACTGCAAACAGTCGTAACATATAATCCAATTCGAAATAATATATGAAATTTATTTTTATCGTTTTGAAAATACAATTTCCCAAATGTTTGACCAGAATATACAGTATGTTATTAATCAGAAACAGTAATAATTCTGTAGTTAACCCCTTTTACTGAATTGCTTTAACTTTTTTGCAAAATTACATAAATTTTTATTTATTTATATTATTTTTTTTGCCAAAAGTCGTGCGCAAACTAATACCTAAAGTAAATGAATTAATAAATTACAAAATGAGTTGTTTTGTTCAAAAGGCCATTAACTGAGCAGAAAAAAGAAGAAGAACTGAAATTTATGAATAGATCTCAGTTCAGACACTTATGTTTTGACTTTTTTAGTGATTAAACGCTTTTTAATTCTCAGATTGTGTTCAGCCCTTACTTAGCCCACAATTATTTAAATGTTTGTTTGTTTTTGAATGTCTAGGCGTTAAAGTCAAACTCCAGATATGGGACACAGCCGGACAGGAGAGGTTCCGGAGCATAACACAGAGTTATTACCGGTCGGCCCACTGTCTTATGTTAGTCTATGATATCAGTTCTCAGCCGTCGTTTGACTCCCTTTCCCAGTGGTGTCGAGACATCGAACAATACGCCGGTTGTGAGTATTAATTGGAATTAAATTAATTTATGTTTAATTGAATTATTGTTTAATTGTTTGTATGTAAAGCGTCTGCAAATGGAAACCGATTTGTATTGAAAGTATTGGTCGGAAACAAATGCGATAAAGAGAGGGAAATACCCCTTCATATCGCCGAACAGTTTGCAGTTAACAACGAATTCGATCTCTTTATGGAAACGTCTGCACTTCAAGCAGACAATGTCGAGAAACTATTCTATGAAATCGCAGACATTTTGGTTCAAAAACGCCAGACATCTAATGGCAACTCTTCGGCAATTAGTCAGACAACGGATTTAAACAGTGATTACAATCAAAAGACTCAGTCGTCATGTTTTTCCTGTCAATAATTACTAATTTTGTATTATTTCTGTTTTTGCGCTCTTTTTATATAACTTTTAGCTTTATTTGTAATCAAAAAATCAAATATATTATTGTATATCAAAAAAATGTTTTTCTAATAACGCAATTGTAGTCTGAATTAAGAGTGAGTTTTATTAAAATCAAAAATAAATATTGTATTATATTATTATCAGTTGAATAAATAATTTTTTTTTGTTTGACTTTAGTGTTAATTGCATTTTCTCGACATAACCCGTTAATTAGTTTATAAAGTTTTCGATTTGATGAACGACTTAATGGATTTTTTTAATGGTTTTGTTGAACTAAACCCTAATTTGTAACTAATTTTTTAGATAAATCTTTGAAACAAATCGTAGAATTTAATTGAAAAATAGCCGGAATTTGAACTTCAATTCACAATAAGCATTGAATTTATTGCGTTTTTTTGTGCAACAAAATTATTTAATTAATAAAAATCTAATTTTTCGTTCTTAAAAAATAAGTTTTATTGCATTACTAAACATATCATTAAGAGATAAAAATATAATTTATGATCTTTGGTATCAAATTCTAATCAAAATAATAAATGTTTAGTTAGTTTATGTACTAATGCATTGATAACTAACTAAAGGTATAAATAAATTCCTGAACGCGAGCCGAGAGAAAACGTAAGCTTTTAAATCATTTATTAAATAAATTCACATATTTTTCTTAATTTTTATTTAATTATAGATTTGGATCCCCTTTTAAATCGATTATCGATTGGTAACTCTTCTGACAATTTTTGTCATCAATTTTAATAAATTATTATTTATTTATTTTCTTGTTTTTACTTAACTCTCAATTATAAAATCAAAGCAAACTTTTAATTAAAGACATATTTTGAGGTTTTTTTTCATAAATATATTGGCGACGGGTTTTGAATGTTTTGGTCAAAATGTTTATTATATTTATCAAAAATTTCATTATTAGAGAACAGGTTTTAGATTTGTGTTTAGGGCCAAAAAAATTTGCTAAAAATTTTCTAATTATGAGAGCAGAGACCTAAGCAGGTGTTGATCTCCTGTGTGTCCTCTACAGTACAGTAATAACAAACAGCACATCCTCTCAATCGACTAGTATTGCAACACTTTATCCATTAATAACAAGATTGTATCTAGTACGAAATCTTTAGTTAATTAAATTAATTGAACTTTAATTGCAACCAATCATTGGCTTAGCATTCAATTAAATCGACTCAAAACTCTTTTCTGAGATCTATTCCTCGAACACCACTAATAGCCAATTGAAAATTTATTTTCTGTGGCTAAGTGTGTCAAGGTTTGTGGCCCCAGGAGCTAATGGTTAGGTTAACCCCGAAATTCTGAGCCGATTACCAAAATAATTCCTATTGTTTAGTCAAATGTAAAGTAATTTTTAAAAAATTATTGACAATGTACAAGTTAAATGATTTTCAATAACTTTTAAATTCATTACCAGTGGTCTACTAGTGTATTGCCAGTGTACAGTACTATTATTGAAAGTTAAATTTTGTTTGATATTGCATTGGTTTATTAAATTTTGTACTAATAAAGCATTTGAAATTAAAGTAGAGTAAAATAAACTTAATTCTCAATATAATAAATGCATTAATTTTTATGGTTTAAAAATTTAGATCCGCACGTTAAATCTAGATCGTTAAAACGTTGAATTTAGATCGTATTCAATGACAAAATTTTGTCAGATGCATTTTTGAGTACACCATTAAACAGTATGTGCAAGTTCAAAATAATATTAACGTTTTGTAGTTAATCTTGATTCTAAATAATAATAAATAAAAAGTAAACAATTAGCTTGAGTGTACAATACGAGTTATACGAATGAAATTTTAATCTATATAGTATCCGACTTATTTTTGCAATGAGGACGGATTAATTTTTTAAATTCAAAAATTAAAAAGCAGACTATTGCTTATTACTGTAAATATATATTTTTCTAAATAAGCCCAAGTTAAACATTATATTTCTATTATGAATTATTATATGTTTAATAAATTATTACATTTATTAAATTATTTCTTAATTAAAAAAACCGATAATTTGTGTTAGAATTATACCAATTATATTGATATGTTTGCTAAATATTTCCATTATAGCCCAATTTATAAATATAAATCAAGTTTTTTGGCTTCTGATAACACGATGTAAACGAGAAAAGATTTTTTGGTATAATTTGTTTAATTAACAATAATCACGAAATGAATCGATATTTGATTTTAAAGGCAATGCTTTTGGCAGTAATTATGTTAAACAGATTGGGATTTAATGGGCTCTGGAATCGAAATCTTCTCAAAAGCCAATTCACAAAAGTTTTTCATGAATTCTCTCATTCAGTATTCAAATCCAATTTCATTTCCAACTCATGTATTACAGTAGAGTTGTTTCAAAAAAAGTTTTTTGAATTTTTATGACTCTTAACATTTGACGTTCAGTTCCAAAGCAACAAAAAACAATATTTAAGTTCTCGAGTGTTATATAAAAAAGTAATTCTTGTTATCTATTCAATCAAATTACTGTAATCACAGTATAGGCCGAAGTTTTAAAACTCGAAACAATCTAAACATAACAAAGAATTATATTTAGACATTGACTCTAAAAATAATTAAATTTTTTAGAAAGGATTTATGTTTTATTACTTAAGTATAAATACTTCAAAACAAATATTTTTGTTATTCACTAAATGTTATCATTTATCGCAAATCAGAGAAACACAAATATTTTTCTCGAAATTCAAATAAACTGTTTTAAGAAAAGCCAAAGAGTTTTTGACTATAAATAAATCACTCACAACATTGAGCTATAATAAAAACATTGAATTTATTTACAAATTATTTATTCAAAAAAAAAGAAAACATAATAATAAACATAAATAGATTTAAAATTGTTCATTAAATATACAGTTGAAAAGAGCTCAAAGCAATTCATTCGAAAAAAATTTTAAATCAATAAAATCCAAATCAAAAAACATTACTATAAAAAGTTTAATAAAATAAAATTAAAATACATTTAAGCTTAACTCAAATTCGATCTTACATTTAAAGTCTATTATTAAAGACAATAAAAATTTGTATTAATATTTAGACTATTAAAAAACAACACTACCATTAATGTTAAATTTTACCAAATCAAAATACAGGAGGAAAAAACATTGATAAAGTTAAATAGATCATTTTGTTAATCAAGAAATTCTTGACGACAGTGCCATAAAAATCACTAAAACCATCAAATTTTATACGTTTGGCGTCACTTCTATGTTTAGATTAATTTGTATTAAGTCGAAAATTAAATTTGATCAAGCTACTGATTAAATGTATAATTTGCAATGATAAAACACATAAATTTTAGAAAATTTATAACTTAAATGACATCTTATGATAAATGCAATGCTATTTTTTGTTAAAATATTGTACAAATTTTATGTCTCTTTAATATTCCAGTGGGTATTTTGAAATATTTATCTTGTCTTAAGTTATCTTGGCATAAGTTAGACCACCACCTCTGGACAGACCTGTTATTATATCAAAATATTTGCAAAATTTACGTTTTTTTTCGCCACTTTTGTATAAAATTTTGATTAATTAGTATTGAATTCCAGTTATCAAATGTGAGAAATTGATGGCCACAGGTGTGGCCACATATAAGATCAGAAACTGTTCGTAAAATTTATTTCTTATTACTTTTGTTTTTGGCTGAAACGGCTATTATTGTATAAGTGATAGCTCTGACGGTCTACTGTTTTTACATCGATTCAAGTGTTGGTAAATAACAACTCGATAGCTATTTTCAAAAATCTCGAATCGATTTCACGGGTCGGCCACTAATTTCATGCACTGTTATTGTCTGCTTCACTCAAAACTATCAAAAATATGAGTGAAGTTGAGAAAAAATTTAATAATTTTCATATTCTTCTCACAGAAACTCTCGTATGAAGAGTGAAAATAATTGACAATTTCTATATAGCTTGACCTCAACGCTATCAAAAAGATTTTAATTATTATTATAATTTATTTACATTAAAAATAGAAATTCT
The DNA here is from genome assembly GCA_034693685.1 of Belba bartosi. Classification (NCBI taxonomy): domain Eukaryota; kingdom Metazoa; phylum Arthropoda; class Arachnida; order Sarcoptiformes; family Damaeidae; genus Belba; species Belba bartosi. Next base: position 24,576 of record JAQFXP010000440.1, on the reverse strand, counting down.
TCTTAACTCAACTTTTCGTATTCAGAACTCTTACTCTTGTATTCTGAGAGCGCAACGAAAAGAAGTCTTTCTTTTCTTTTCTTTATGAAAGTCAATGCACATAAAGAGTCAATGTTAGGCAAAGTATGTACGGCCGGCCAGTTAGGGCGCGCCCACAGACTAGCGATGCCAACAAACTAATAAAGATTACATAAGAAGAGATTTATAACCAAATACAATAGCCTATGATTTGGAGAAATATGAGATTTTAATGATAGTTAATGTTTAAAATTTATATAAAAATTCATATTTGTATCGCCTAATGATTCTCGAATTGAATAGCCTAGCTTAAAAATTTAGAATTTCTAATTTCTGTTTATTATTCATCGAAGAATTTTTATTTACTACAACCAAAACATTTACTTAAATGACATTTACATAAAAGATTTCTATCGTTTAATAATACCCGACTAAAGCAAACAAATTGGTTGAAAAGTCTACCCTTTTTTGACTTCATATAAACGCTAAATAAATGACTTTTCGAATGACATTACTCTGAATAGCTATACTGTTTCCTCAGGTCTTTATTTAAATATTTGTTCATTTTATTAATCGTTTGATTTTCTCAATTCATGTTCTTTTAGTACAAATTATTTTAAGGCACTTATTATATAAATATATTTAAATAAAAACAAAAATAATATATAATTACAAAATAATTAAAGAGCACTTATATTAACGTTAATATTAGGCATAGGAATAACCAAATAATATAATTCGTTATTAAATTAGTAGAAAAATAAAATACTTGTTATCAAAAAGTGCAGTCATTTTAATGCAGAGAAAATTGGCTAAAAAGTAAAAAATTTAGTGAAGACACACGACTTTGAGTGAGTGCTCTGTCGCTAAGGTTTGAGAAGTGTTTTGAGAACCGGTTGAGATTTCTTGAGTCTGAATGGAATGCTTAGAAAACGGAGGAACTGACGGACTGACGAGTGAGGGATGAGAGACAAACACTAAGTTTTTGCTTCGATCGACAGAATTAATGCCGGAATTCGTGTTTCCAAATGGAATGTAAGCTTTGCTATCAATCGGAGATATCGACAAATAATCAGTCGATTCTTCAATCAATTGCAACGAATCGAGAAATCAAAATCCGAAATAATTGAGTCATTATCTAAATGTCACTAAAATGTCATTTGATTTGAAGTACATATATATATATATTAAACAGATTTGGATCCAAACGAAAGCACAAACACTAAAAGACTGATTAGTAAACAACATAAACAGTTGGCATAAGAACTGTACAATTGATTAGCAGCTCCGGTATAGCCGGCGTAACCGACGCCACAACTGGGCGGACAGACAACATTTACCGACTCTTTCAATTCGATAATCTTCTGATCGTTTCCCAACTTATTGATGGCTTTGCAGTAATAATCTCCGAAATGGCGTTTCTCTATTCGCTTGACTCTGAGCACCGAATCGGTGAACTCGTGTGAAGTCGAGAATATGGAGATGTGATGATGTTGACTGTCCTTCAACTCATACCCGTCCTTCAGCCATATTATGCTGGGATTCGGGAAACTCTCGATATGGCAGTGAAGGTCGGCGTCGTATTGCAGGGCCTGTTCATACCGGACCCGATCCACAGTAACATGCGGTGCAAACTCGACTTCGACCCCAACATTCCTCCTGGCCCCCTTGCCCACATTGTTATCGGCAATGCAATAGTACGTTCCCCTGTCGTTCTTGGTAATATTATGAATAATCAAGATGTTACCCCGGTATAGGGCACCGCCAGTCGGCAATAGATCGTTGTTTTCTCGACGCCAACTGATGCTCGGCTGAGGATATCCAAACGCATAGCACTGTAATGAGATGGAGGCCCCGGACGACGTTATCACTGATCGGGTGCTGTTGTCGCTGATTACGGGAGGGATTCGGACGTAAACATTGACGTCTTGTGAAGGAAACAGAAGGAAAGAAAAAATTGAATATTTTAGACGAAAAATAAGTCTGAGATCAGGTTTTGTTAAAATAAATGAATTATATATATATTGAATATAAATTAAAAATTAATAAAAAGTTTGTTCTAATGCAAGCATACCTGCAGTAACTCGACTGGAAGTGCCGATAACCACTTGGCACTGGTAGTGTCCGGCGTCTATCTCCTGAATCTTGGAGATCTGGAGGGTATAAGTACTGCTGGCGTCGTCGTGTCGTATGGAGTATCGGTTGTCGGGTATGGACAGAGAAGAGCCCTTAGAGATAAACAGGTGGTTGACCGGATTGTCTCTATTAATCTTAGCCCATATGACGGGATAGTCCCGGGCGTATTGCACCGAACAGGACAAGTCAATTGTGTCGCCGATGTTGACCACTCGCTCTTTTGTGATGAAAGAGATGGTTGGGTTTTGTTGGCATTCGGACAATACAACAATTGAGGCAATTATTAACGTAAATAAAAACATATTTTGCACTAAAAGTATTCCTTATATTCAATACGCGTTTAGATTGACTGCAACTCTCTGTTTGTTCTTTCCTTTTCGCTTCACTCTATCAAAAACGACCAAAAGTTGTTTATCCAAAGCTTAGACTCACATCCAGTGTGGACTGGGCTCTCACATACACATAGTTATCAAAAACGGATAAAAATAAGTCCTAACGTCCTGTCTCTCACTCTACCGATACCTTTGCCAAAGAAGTTGTTTAGCGAACAAGAGATTCAGTTTTGAGATTCAAACCCAAGCCTCACACCCAAACATACAGAGAAGAGGCCAGACTAGTATTACCTGTGCCGACAACACACACCCATTTGGAAAGGTATGCCAGCGCTTGCTCGTGCATTTTATGATGCCTTTGGCACAGCAGAGGCACTGGTATTAGAATAGTTTGCGAAAAGTTTAGAATTTTTCTCAACACAGTATACGTTATGCCTATGTTTTCGTGTTTTCCTCAAATCTATTAAACATATTCAACGAAATACTGTACTAATAGTAATACCAATCCTAATACTAACCTAACATTTTGCGAAGGCGTTTGAGGAGGGAATAAGAGTTTGTGTGGACGACCAGTGCATACACTCTATACCAGAAAAGTTTTGCAGTTTTATGCCAATACAGACATTAGATTGAAATTACAGACTCGAGTCCTTGTAGTCGATGTCGAGTACTATTCCATTAAATATTTCGTTGATAATGTCGATAGAATTGCGTTCAAATCAGGTATACATTTGCCTACTTTTCCATTACTGCCAATCCATTTGTGCGACTGTCAGTCAGACTCTCTCTGCCACTGCCTTTGCCTCTCACTCTCACAGCCATTACTCTGGAGTCGAACCTATTTTTCGATTTTTCTCATCATTTTCTAACTAACATTTTATTGATATTTTTCTCTCGGCTCTCACTGTTTGACTTCAGAGAGTCAGTCACTACTTATGGACTCAGTTTTTCCAAATTGATATTTTGGCTTATTTTTAGATTTTTATTAATATATAAATATACGAAACAAAAAAAAAGTATTAACTGTTTTATGTTTTAATAATCAATTAAATGAATGTATTTCACGATAACTACAATTCCGTTTTGACTCACATCTACTCAATCGACTAATCAATACAACCTATCATTTGGTATAATATTTGCTCTTTGAATAAGAATCGTCATTAAGAAGTCTTTTACTTTTTTTTCTTACATTCTCTTCATTAGTCGTCTCTTATTCATCACTTTTAATGAACAAATAAATTGCGAAATCTTTTGATAAGAATTTGATTTTAAAATTTTGTTGATTTTTATAATAAGAATAATAATGAAACAAATCGATGGAAAAGATGAACAAATTCTTGTCGACAATGAAAACTCATTGTCTGAAGAGTTTAGTCTCGAAGACACGTCTGATTTGCCGACATCTTTGATCATTACAAACATCGACATCAGAGTCTTCACCGCTTCGGACATAAGAGTTAGTAATCGTAATACAAATATTGACTTTAAAACAGAATATTCTCTAATTTATTGATTAATTGTTTGATTTGTTTTTAGAACCATTTCGAAGAGACATTCAAGAAATTCGAGTCATTGGTGACATTTCAATACTTCAAGAGTTTCCGAAGAGTTCGGGTCAATTTTTCGACAGCTATGATGGCAGCCCAGGCTCGGATACAGTGTCACCAAATGAGGATTGGAGACGAGATTATTAATTGCTATTTTGCTGGGGTTTGTCGTTATTTGTTAATTAATTACATTATTTATTCAGTTTTTAGTTTGATTTTTACAAATTGTTTAATTCAATGATAATATGTTAAATATAATGGTAGACTGTCTTGTTCAGTTAATGTCAATTGGTTTATAATTTGTTGTTTGAACTTTGAATTCTTGATTTAGTAGTTTATTCGCACTAAACCCAATCGGTTATATAATTTGATTTGTTTAGACTTTTACGACTTTCGTTTAAATTATTGATATCTGAACATGCTTATTGGTTTGAATTGAGAATATTCTGATTAAAACTTTTTCTATTGCTTATCAAATCGATTCATTCGATTAATTTTATATTTTCGTTGAAGTTTTTTTTGAATTCTCATTGTTTTATGAAAAATATTATTTTTTAACAAAATTAATATTCACGTTTCATAGACATTGATCTCATTTTTATAGCAAGTTAGTATTCTATTATATAAAATGTCAATTAGTTAAACTTATTATTTTATTCCTTATCAATAAACCGTTATCATTGTTTTTATAATTATTACATTCGAAACAATTCAAACACTTTTATAAATATTAATTAAATTATACATTTCTATGGTTTGAAATATTTCAAAATTGATAAAAACAGACAAATTTAGCCAACGATAGCTTAGTAAAGATCGATATATTTTTATTTATTACTTGTTTTTGTTTGTCATCAATTGGTTTATTGACTGGCCTTTCATTGACTTATTTTCTATTTATTATTTCATAAACGACTGGATATGTCACTGAATTCTGATTTAATTTTTGTATTTCTAATTGTAAAGAAATTTGTTTTTAAAGTGAAAATGCAATTTAAATAAAGTTGCTAATTTTTTTAATGACTCAGAATTGTCGCTTTTAAATAATACATTAACGGAAATAAATTGTGGAAATAATGATAAATAATGTTTTTTATAAATTTTTTTTGTCATTACTATTAATAGAGAAAATTCCAAAGAAGTTTATAAATAGATTTAGTCATTTAGAAATAGACTAACTGAATAAAAATCTTAACTTAAATTAGCCAGGCACTTAATAATTTAACTCAGATTACGAAATCCGTTTATAAACAAAATTGAGTTAATTCAAATACATCTAATCATTAAATTATTATATTTTCTTTTCTTATATTTGTTTTTATTATTGTCTGTTTGTCTATGATTTGACTCAATTAACTATAAATAGTATATACAGTACTATTTGAACAAACAATTTAATTGTAGGTTATATTTGGGAAATCAATAAAAATATATATATAGTTATATTCAATTACTGTCTCCATCTCCACAGCCGACTCTACCCAAGCAGACCGACCCAAATGACGTACATCTTCATCCACCGGCGCTAACAAAACAATTTCTGATATCCCCTCCGGCGTCACCGCCCGTCGGTTGGCAGCCCAGAGACGAGGCCCAGCCCTGTCTCAATGTGGACCTACTGTCAGCACTGGCCAACCTAACGCCCGGCGCTACTCATGAACTACACCCGCAGTCAGAATCTCAACCGGGAATAGTAGTACACATTTGCGAAGAGGACGACGAGTTGAATGAGAAAGACAAGGCATGGAAGCCTCGCATCAAAATACAACAAACGGCCCGACCCGGGGTTAGCATTCAGAGGTCGCTCTCCGAGGGCTCAGAAGATTCGTTATGTGCGACTCCGCCTTAACGAACACAAAGTTCACAATTTAAACAAAAATTAATTGAAAACAATACAAAAAAATTTAAAGTTAATTAATCGATAAATTTTTTTTTATTAGATTTATTACAACAAAACACATATTATTGACCGGATTTTCAGTCAACACTTTGTATGTTTAGTCAGTTGTAAAACTCCGATGTCGTCACTACTAACCCCTCTTCGAGCCCCCTTTGAGCCCCCTTTCCGCAAAAACATAACATGACATCACTTTTGAAGTTAATTTTCATAACTCTTTTTAAGAAAAAAATATATAATTATATTAACTTAAGAGTCGAAGAATAGTTGATAAACTTTTCAATACTTTATTCCCTTTAGTTTACAATTGAAGTTCGTTTCGATCGACTCATTATTCTTATTGTTCGCTGGTTTGAGAGACCATTAAATTAACTCTTTTGTCGTTGTGATAGAAATGACTTTTTTGTGAATTACTACTAATTTTCAGTTAATATTACCCCAGCATAAGATCACACGCTTTAAGAATATGCATAATTAGTATATTTCTTTTGATCATGGCATTTAACTTTTTTTCTTGTTAATAAAGTTTTTATTTTAAGTTTATATAAATAGTTTTTAGTTAATAAAACCGAAATTTTTATTGAAATGTTTGTATGCGATTAAGTGCTACAAAATTCTTACCAACATTTGTAGTCAGGACAAACTTTAAACTAAATAATTGTAATCTAAAACACTATCCAAAGAAATTTTTTATGATTATATAAAATGACAAAACAATTAGTTCTCAAATGTCCACAAGATTTCAATTGATTTAGTAGTGATTCAAATATAAAGTATTTTGATATTTATAGTTAAGATTAAATATAACAATTTGTAACTCAATTGTCAAAACATATAACACAACAAACAAATTGTTTGGATAATTGAAATATGAATTCAATGTTTAATTGAGAAGAATAATTGGCATTTCTTTTCTAGTGTTTGCTAATTAGTGTTTGTTTTTCTAAACACAACAAGAATTACAGAATTTCTACTATTAATACACGTTATCATCACATCGTATGAGACGAACAACTGATTCAATTCTTAAGTTTATAAATATTTAAACTGATTCATAAGCAAAAACTTATTATATTCAAAACCTCAATTGTTTAAACTATTAATTTAACTGTGTTTTCAACAAGTTTATTTTCTTGAAATATCCTTTCGATTATATATTTAACCCTTAAGTTCGTATTATTATTATTCTATAATGTCTGTGATCTTCTCATTTGTTACATATGTTTTATAAACAATTATTTGTATTTCTAGTAAAATAAGAGACAACAGATTTAACTGAAAAAACAAAACAAAGACTAAACAATTCTTACAATTCATTTGACACAAGATTTAAAAATTAAATATAAATTTCTTCTTCACTACTCTATTCCAGATCTGCTTAACTGTAAGTCTTATTTATTTTTATCACATATTTTATCAAGTTTAATTTTAGAGTTGTAAAGCGCTATTACATTGTCTATTAGTTTATATAATTTGTTAAATTAATTAATGTTTATTCAATCATATAAAGATATATTATATATATATATATTTAAATAAATTTTATGAATAGTTTAATTGTAATTCACTTCTTATAATAAGAAAGTTTTGTTTTATTTTTATTATTTTTTTTTTGGAAGCGATTGTGTAAATACTCTTTTAATTTGTTAATTATTATTAAGTTATTTAGTATTCATATTAATTATAAATTATAAGCAAAACCTTTTTTGGAAAAAATTATGTAAATTCAGAAATAATAAAAATAAATGAAAAAAATAAAAGAAAATTTATGTCAAATCCTAGAAATATGTTTTATATCATAAGATTCTTGAATATTATTTATAACAAAAATTTTTAATGTTATGCAAAATGAGTTACAAAATATTTGAGCCCATATTTTGCTTAGCATTAAAACATGAATTTTATTATTTTTCTTATATACACATAAATCTAACCGACAATACAGTTATGTAAAAATATTTTATTCCTTCAAATGTGATTAATGTTAAAGTTTAGACTAATGTAATGTCGGCGGCAAAAAAAAAATTCAACATTTTAAAAAATCAATTCAAAAAGCCGAGACCTTGTTTTTTGTGTCTGATAAATTATTGGTTGTGAAATGAGAAGAACTTTTATTACTTGGAAAATATTTTTAAGTTTATATTATTTATTGCTTGAATTTGATGAATGAATGAGAATTAGGGGAAAAAATTATTTAATTATTATTCAGTATTTGAATTTCAAATCAATTCTTAAATATGAGACCAAGAGAGGGAGAGGGAGAGAGCAGGAGAGAGAGCAAGAGAGAGAGAGAGAGAGCAGGAGAGAGAGCGAGAGAGCGAGAGAGCGAGAGCGAGAGCGAGAGCGAGAGCGAGAGAGAGAGAGAGAGAGAGAGAGATCCGAAAACTTATCAATCAATCAATATACAAACTCAAGAAATAATTATTTTAACATTAATATTGTTTTTTCCATGCTCAAACTATTTATTAAAATGTTTGTTTTTTATTGAATGTAAATTAACAACGCCTGGCAAGTTATTAATTTTTGTAACATATTTTTACTTTTAAATATTATAATATTTTAGTAATTAATTACTAGTATTAATCAATAATAATATATTAAAGTTGTCTAATAATGTTTTATCCTCGAAATAAAATTAAACATAGTAAACCAAGTAGGGAGAGTTTAGATAAAATTCTACAAAATTAAACTTAATTATTCTCTGAAATCTTAAGTGATATTAAAATTTGTTTTATGATATTTATAATTATTTTATCTAAAAATAGCAAAATTTATTAATCAGTAAAATATTAATTGATTTAGTATTACTAAGTTTTAATATTGTTGCAAATTATTCCCTAAATTATTCGATGAGAATTTATCTTTGATGACCTAATCTCTATTAGACCCTCTTTAAGCATATTATTTATTACATAGACATTAATAATGCACTTTATTAGTGGATTATTAGTTCAAAGAATCGTATTAAGAATAAGGAAATGCGATTATTTATACTTAGCTCAACGTTAAGAATAATTTCAGAGTTTCTATTTTTGCAAAATCTATTTCTCAATAATTGAGTTATAATTAATTTCTTAGCAATTCTCGAAACTAAAGGTAAGAAAATTAGATTTTCAACAACAAAAAAGAAAGAAAACAGAATTTTTCGAAATTGGTTTCGGGTCAGAAGCAAGTAAAGCAAAACATATTTCAAATACTTTTGTTTTTTATGACTTGTTTTTCCTTCTATTTTTGAATATAAAGTATAAATTCTAATGAATGTTTTAATCATTAATTTCAAAATTTGTGTTTTTTTTATATTTCAATTACTATTATTTTAAAGCAAAAGCAAAGTTATTAATATTCTCATTGAAATAGCGTTTTGTAATATTTAATATTAATATTTAATACTTTTTATATTGTTATAATACTTAATTGCTAAGCAATTCTTGAAAGGCATTGCATATTACGGCATATTAAGCCCAAACATATGTATATAATAATTAGTTTTCATTTCGTTTATTTGCAATAATATATGAATTTTCTGACAAATTGTATATTAACTCAAAAATATTTTCAATGATAAGAGTTGTTAAACCATTTCATTAATGATTTATTGGTGTGATTATGTTATTGCAAACAAACGCTATATAATTATTTAAAACAAGAATAAAACCTAATTCTTATTCAAATAAATAGCTTTATAATCAATTCATTTATTTAGTTTAAAGAAATGTTTAGTAATTTAGGAATTGAGAACATAATTCCATACAAAACATACTATAAGTTACAACAAAATCTATTTAATCTTATTTTTTATGAAATATTTTATCTAAAAATTCATCCTACAATCCACATACCATACCAGCCCACTATAGGCATGGTATTTATATGAATTTGTATTAAACTTTTCCACAAAAAAAAATTGTAATAATAATAAATTATTTAACATTTGAGTAAAGAAATTGAATTTGTTTTTTCTCTTTTCTCACTTTACTTTATATTTTTTAAGAAGTAAATTAATTTTACGATTGAATGAGAAACTCAATTACGAGCGAACATACAAACAATTAGCAAAAAGAAACCAAATTAATTTTACTTTTTTAGTGAAAGACGAATTTTAGGGCTAATAGAAGCGACAAATAAAGCGATAATTGATTTTTAGGCATAAACACATCAGCTAGGAATAAATAGAATGGGAAAAAAGTTTGGGTAAAAATAGAAGTTTTGTTTTTTCCCTTTAAAAAGCAATCTCTGGGAAAATAAAAGACTGTATTAGTAGTGACTTAACGCCCGGAACCTAATTATTATTATTATTATCGCCGCTTCAAATCAGGCCGAAAGCAAATTTGTATTGACTATCAGTGCTCTGAGCACTGGAAGAACTGATTTAGTTTTTCTCCTTTTTTCCGTTCTCTATCTCTCACTTCGTTTTTTCGAATTATGTTTTAATTGAAACCCGTTTTTAGATACGAATTAACATTTAGTGAGTTTTTAAAAAGGTTTTCGAAAACACTTTTTTCTTATTCTTTTCTTTCTTTTTAGAGGTTTATATAGAAGTTTTATATTTATTTTTGCTTTAATTGTTGATTGCTTAGACTGAGAGAAGTATTCTTGTTAAAGTAAACATAATTAGTTCAGGAATTAGAGCTCTGTCTTGAAAATTACCCGGGAATTAATTATTATATCAAGTAATAAAGTTATATAGATACATTGATGTCTTTTAATTAAGTTATTATATTAATTGACTTATAAACAAAATTCTTTTTAGTTAACTGTTATAAAACAATTGTTTTATATTTTGGTATTTATAATAATTAATAAGAATTCATGTAATGTGAGCGGGATCTTTTCAAAGTCAAACAATAGCTTAGTCATCTATTATTCAGCAAGTTAAAATTTAGTTATTTAATCATAAATTTAAATTCAACATTGTGTTAGAAAACGTCATGATAAAGTAAATACGTAATTCATTTAAGTAATCAATTGTTACTTGATTAAAAACAAATCAAATATTTATTTTGCTGAATCTTACTGGTTAGTGTTTGTTTAATATTAATTATAATTTTTGCAAATTAGTCTTTTTTAATCGGAATAGATTTTTAATTAAAATATTTTTTATTTATTCCAAAATTTAAGCTATTTTCTAATTAATTTTAAAATAGTTGAAGTAAAAAATATACAAGTTTAAATTTTATTTTCGAATTCCCGAATACGGGTCGGGTAGGTTTGAGAGCAACATCTAATTGTATCTCCAAAAGCAAAAGTCTTACACTTAAGCCAAAAAACGAGTTTTAAATAACAAATTAAATAACATATAATTAGAAATAAATTTGAGAATAAAATAATGAAAACATTTTTCTGAGTTTGTATTATTTGAAGACATAATTATATGATTTAGTTTTTACTAATAACAGTCATAAAAATATAGTAAACATTAGAATAGCTTATAGTCTGATATATAATATATATACTGAGATAACTGAATAATTATAATTTATATTTAATAAGAGAATAAAAAATTCTTTAAATAATTTACTAATTGAATACAAGAAATAGAAAAAACATTAAAGAAAATAAATTAAAATAAATTTTATATTTATTGCAAAAACAACTAACGAGCGAGAAATCAGGTCTGAATTTAAATGTATTAAACAGTTAAAGTCTATAAATCAAATGCTTATAAAACGATTTAATTAAAGACAAATCTAATTCTCACACATTTTCGCTTAAAGACGTTCATATATTTCGCTCAATTTTTTTTATTATATCAAAATTGAATAAATTTTATGACTTATTAACTTTATTCACGAGAAAAAGGTATTTATTTTCTTAACACATATCCAGGAGTAAAGTCAAGACTAAAATATTTTAATATCTGCTATGAATTAATCAATTACTTCTACCACTCATTAGATGTATTCAAACTTTAAGCTATATTTTACATAACATACAAATGTATAAAAAATAAAAACGCATTTATCAATAAAATACTTGATTTCCCGGAAGAGAAACTTTTTTCACATTTATCTTTGCATTTGAGCTCATATTGAAGGGATAGTTAGAAAATATATTGAAAGAAAAATTCAAATACATTAATGTTTTGATTAATAATTAGATCATATATTTGGTTTGCATTAAAATTAGTCTATTTTTCAAACGTTTAATTCAAATAAAATAAATTATTACAAACAAATCAAACTAATGATTCACTTAATCACAAAAATTTGATTTTTAAAAATAAAATAAATTTAAAAATAAAATAATAGTTAATAATAAATGAGAGAAAAAGAAAAAAATTAATTAATAACTTATACTGAAAACAAAAAAAATTAATACGAATTTTGAGATTAAGTTCAAAATTAATGAATAAAAATGAGAAAAATGACATAAATTTTTGGTTTTGTGTTAAAAATAAATTACAGTTAAATATATGGCAATAAAAATACAAATTCTAAATACAATTACAAAATTGAGGCTCAATTATGAGATTCAAAACTGTTTTAATTCGTTGCCATTAGTTGTTTGGCTATTATTAAACCGTTTATTAGTTTTATTGGTCTTATAGTCAGGATTTTCAATAGTATTGAACTTTCGGCCGAACCTCATCCGCACCGGATATTTCTTGTGGTAAATGCAGACAATAATCATAACTACAATCATTACAACGAATGGTAACAGAACTACAGATAAGCTAATTATTAGAACCAATTCGAAGAGTTCTGTGTTTTCTAAATATGAGACAATTCTATGACTTTTGCTCTCATTATCATTGATTACGTAATAATTGTCCGGATTTTGGGCTAAACTCGTATTATGCGTATGATTTGTGTCGATTGTTTGGCCCAATTGGTCATCAAATGTGTCTTTGGTTTTGTTGCTATCTTTCGATCTATTGATTATGTCTTGAAGTGAAGGCAAAACGGATTTCTTTGGATTGTTTTTCGTTGTATTTCTGCTGCCGTTCCAACTGTTCCGCACAGTATCTTCAGCTGTTTGTTGCGATTGACTCGAGTTCTGGCCATTCGGACCATTGCTTTCAATATTCAACACTTGGGTGCGAACGATGTCTTCATCTGTGCTCTGATTGCCCGAAGACTTGACGAACTGTCGGACTTTGAACTCGAACTGAGATTCACTGTCTTTTGGTGTCGACGCACCTGAAGAATATGACGAGTATTTTGGTTTCGATAAATCTAAACCAATATTCTGTTCATTAAAAGTCTTATTAAAGTCATTAAAATTGAAATTTTGATTATTATTGACAACTATTTTAGTCATATTTGTCGACAGTTTTCGGATTAAATCTCTAAAACTTTTGCCACTATTTTGGTTCGGATTTTGTTGACTCTCTTCATAACAATACACAAAATCATTATTTGCTTTCATTTGAATCATTAGTAAAATGATTATTGAATTCATAAAAACAAATGTCAATACATTTGGACAACTGTTCACTAAATTAAACAAAATTTTCGGTCTTTTTGTACGCATTTTCTTATTTACTGATTGTTATTAACACCAAATAATACATATTTTCAATAATCAGATCAAATATTAGCAATACTTTACATTATTTTTAATTTGAATCACATTTTTATTACAATATAATAAATTTTGAATAAAATACTTGATTTTCGGCTTAAAAAAAGAAAAATTGTGTCAATTAGTTGTGAAATGAATGGATAAATAAATAAACAAAAACTACATTTCATTTAATGGCTGTTTAAACAGTAGGAAGAGATATGTGAAAAGATATTTAAGTTTTTTAATATAAATATTTTAATATATTTTTATAAATCAGATTCAATTGATTACACATTTTATGCAAAATATCACTTTTTTACGCATAAAAAAGGAAATCCTATTCTTCGCAAAAATATATTTTTTTGTTTTCCTTTAAATTTCTCTTTTTTGCTGTTGAGTGGCGTCTCATCTCTTCGTAAATTTATTTTTTAAAAACAATTTTACTATCGATTAGTTGTCGTCTCTTTTCTAGTGTTGCCTAAACTTTGGCTTATTTTCTAGTTTTTGAAAATTTGATCTAAACTTCATGTTTATAAAAAAGTAAAAAAGTATATATAACTTATAATTGGTTTAAATTATGTTGCGGTTACGCCACTCCTAAATATACATTTACATGGTATTTAAAATAACGTTATCTAGATACACTCACTTAGCTGTGTGATTGTGTATTAATGTATGATGCTATATTTGGCGTTTATAGAGCTGGGGATTATATAATTAAAAATAGGCTAACTTACCGGTATATGGGAAAAGAGTAAAGTTAACAAATCTATTTTTAAACTAATTTACACATAATTAAACACAATAGAAATGAATGCGAAAATAAGTAACTTGGACACTAATGTGAACTTTAGATGGAAAACAATAAAAATAATTTTGTGTGAAGCCCGGCAACGAAGTAGTGTTGCGGAAAAGCGTCACTCTATACGAGTTGAGTAAAACCTGTACAGAGAATTGACTGAAGAGGGAATACATGTATGCCTTCTATCGGCAAACGTCGACGACTTCCTCCCAAAGCAGAGCAGAACAGGTATTCCGTATTCCGCCCCTTCAGAGCCCTTAGAGCGCCATTTATTGTCGATTAGTGTTCGACTCAATAACATACAGTCATAAACTGTATATACTGTACATATGCTGTACATAGACTGCGAACTGAGAACTGCATCAGTCTTTGACGGCACTATTGGCTCACTGTATGTCACTCTGTAGTTGAGTTGAGTTGTGGAAAGTGCAGAACAAACGCGAATTGCAGTCAATACAGAAATACTGACGATTCAGACCAGAAGACACATTCAAACCATTCAAACGATTCAAAGCCATCGAAGCCATCGAAACCACCATTTTTTGACATTCAATCGCTATTTGATTTGATTGCGATTTTCGAATCCAATTCTAATCATTATTTCCAACGAATTATTTACTTAATTAATACGATTTCTCTCTTTTGATACCAATTTGTGATTTAATTGATTGAAAACATATTTTTTGTTTTTCTATTTACTCTCGAATTGATTTCAGTATTAATTAATACTTTATTTTAAATACATTTTTGTCGAAAAAAGTGATTATTTTTTGTTGATATCCTTCTTATCGACGATTTTGGGATTATTTCTCTCACTATTGACAACACATTTAATGACAATAATCTGAAGACATGTCGAGCATTACCGACGACGACAACGTGAAGACCAATGGCTTGAATGGCAACGGAAGTGATGCCAACGGCGCAGACATTCCCGAAATTGAACTCATTATCAAAGTATTTGTCGTTTTATTAATTGATTTTTGCATTTATTTCAAATATTTTGCTTTTTTAGAGTCAATACAAGTCTTAAGTTTTCAATTATTTCTATTTTCAAATAAAATATCAATTTTTGTTTTGTTTTTCTAATTATATTTTATTTTCATTTTTGATAATTTGTTTATTAGTTTTTTTCTTTAATTAATTGTTAATTTGGTTTAAAATTAGATTTTTTTTCTCAAAATATGTTTATTTTTTTGGTTTTTATTCGTTTTTTAGTTTTTGCATAAAAATCGCATTTTTCTAAACTTTTTGTTTGAATTGTTTTTCCGTTTGAATTGGTTTACGAATACTATTATTATTTCAATTGTTTTATTCATTTAACTGAAGAGTTCTTTTCCAACAATTATTTGTTTAATATTTTCCTTTCTTTTTGATAAATGTAGTCATTATTTACACAAATATTTAAAACAAAACTATTTTTTCAGATCTTAAACCTGAAACTCATATAATTGGCTAAAATAATTGATTTTATCTTTTATTGCATTTTTAATGTCTTTTATAGTCTTTTACTTTCATTTAGTCATTCAATAGAGAGATAAAACTTATTTTAAATAACTTTTGATACTATTTCTCGATATATGTAATCAAAAATAGTTGAAAAGTTTATGCGAAAAATAAGACATAAAAAAGTGAATAAAATGTTTGTAAAAACGGATATCAATATCAGTATTAAAAATATTACATAAAATATGAAATACTTTTAATATTTGGGTTACTATGAGATGAGAAATGACAGGAATTTTCACTTCAATAGTCATAAAACTAGTGAACAATAAAAATGAATTTAATTTTTATTACTTTTTGTCAATACCTTATCGACTAAATATCTGACGCAAAGACTTGAATTCAATTGAATTGAAGTTTTTTTTTCTCTGAAACTGTTTTTCATTGAATTTTCAGATTTGAGTTTAGACTCTAAAGTAATAAAATTAAAAAACATTGAATTAAAAAGTATTTTAATTATACTTTTCATTGAGTTTTAAGTTTTTTTTCGACAGACTTTCTTTTAGTGATAAGAAATTTATTACAAAATTATTAATTTTATTCTAATTTTTAATTTCTTTTAATTTTAATAATTTTTTGGTTTTTTTTGCTTTGAATTTAATGAGTCGTTTGATTTGAGTTTTAACAAAAAAATAATTTCTTTTCTCATATTTTTCTCAAGCATTGCGTTTGGTTTCCAACTAAGCGTTAAAATTATTTTTTCGTTTTGTTTTTAATTTCCGATTTCTTTCCCGTTTTGTATAAATTTTCGAATTTATTGTTTAATTTATTCATTAAAACTGATATGTATTGACACGAAATACACATTTGAAGTGTATTTATAGCAAATGTTTTAATAGGTTTGGAATGTTTTCCTGAATAGTGGTCTCGAAAAAAGTTGGGGAATAAGGCAGAGATTGCAATGAATTAGATATGAATTTAATTCTTTGTGTTTTCTCTTATCGGTTGTGAATATAGTTTAACTAATTATTGGATCGAATTGTTTGTGTGGTTTCGGCAATTCAATCCCAAAACGCTTAGTAATAATGATTTATTAGATTTCTCTTCTCATGTCGTCTGAACTGTTAGTGTTTAGTACCGATAGGTTTAAACGTGTTTTTTATTGCCTATTATTCAGTTTTTTATATTTATTTTTTGAACAACTGTTTCCAAACACAATCGAAATGCCAAAAAACGATCTGTTCTTAACGTATTTGAATGCCATTTGACGTAATTTAGTATTGAATTCGTATTGAATTTTGTTGATTGACTGCCAATAAGTTGTTATTTAAAACAGACTTTTCAGCCCAAAACTGATTTACTAATATTTGAGCCGATAATCAGTTTTTTTTTCACTAAATAAGTGGTTTTTTTGCCAATGATTTACGATTTAGTGAATCCATAGTCACGATCCGTCTGACGATTGGGTCATATGTTTAGTGACATTACATGTATTTTAAATGATATTTAATATTTTTTCGCTTATTTTCTGTCGTTTTTCGATTTTTTCTTTCTATTAAAACTTTTTTCTTTATTTTTTTCTCAATATTTAATTCCCGATATAAATGAGGCCAACGTTCGCGTATAACATATATAACATATTTTTTTCTATACATTATATAAATATATATTTTTTATTATTAATACTCTTGTATTTCATTGAATGCTTGTTTGAAAAATTTGTATTTTAAGGTTGAGCTCAGACTCTGGTTAGCCGTCTCTGTAGTTGCCTATACCTCAAATGTAATGATAATTAATGGCCCACTTTTAGAGACCGTTTTTTAATAGTTTTTATTATTATTATTTTGCTCTCTCTGTAAGTTTTGAATGTATTTCGGTTTTTGTCTGTTTTATATACATTTCTGACCATTCATTCTGATTGTACGGAAATTCTCATCTTTTTTTTGCATAATTTTTTTTATATACCAATTAAATGCCGTTTAATTGTTTTTAGCTTTTATTTTGGTTTTTTATTTGTTTTGTTTTTTTTCTCTGGTTTTGTTCACGTTTTTTGTTAATTTATTTTTGTTTTTTTTTCGGTTTTAAATTTTTACCGTTTTTTTCTGGGATTTTGATTTGAATTTTTTTTTGATTAATTTTTTTCTTTGGTTTTATGAGAGGCCCCGTTATCTTGTCTGACATTTAATGTAAAATTCAATTTTATGACTCTTTTTATCGAAAACTGGAGATATTTTCAATTATTCTGACTTTTATTACACGTTTATTAGAGACTAAAATATATTATTAAATATATTTTAGTCTTTAATAATCTGATGATTCGGTTCTAATCTGACATTTATAGGGCGTTTCGAATCGCATCTAAAGTCGAAAATTTTTGTTTAATTTGTGAAATATTTTTGTTGTTTTTGTTTCAATTACTCCAAAAATATTATAAACATTTAATTTATGTTTTTCCAAATAAACTCTTTTTTTTCACTCAGTCTTATCGAACACTTGACTGCATTTTACGATTTTTAAGATAGCGTTTAATTTTAGATTCTTATCATTAGTTTTTACTTTTTGGTTGTCATTATTGACATTAATGTTAATTAAATTAGAATTCGTTTTAATGTAATTTTTTTTTCGTTGAGAACTCTTTTACGCCTTTGATATCGAAAGCGAAAACTGATTTTAAATGAAATGAATTTAATCTCAGTTTTTCAGTTCAATAATTTAAATGTCAAACAATTTCTACTTTTCTTTTCCTTCAATTAAGTTAAAGGAATAGTTAATTGAAAATCAAATTCATTGCAATTGAGAGCCCAGTCTCGAGACAGTGGATAGAAATGTATTTATTATTTTGTTTTTTCTGTTTGTTGTTAAGCAATAAAAATTTGGGTCAATTGATGATTATTACGGGTTAACTCTCACTGACTGTTTCCAAACACTTGTGTTTTGTTTTGTATTTGTGCCACGACTTGGCAAACGAGTCAAAACAATTCTGGATTTTAATCAACTTTTTTTTCACTCCTAATTAATTAAATGCGATAATTGTGTCGATTCTTATAATTCTCAAACAATTTGCACTCTTTTCTCCTGAAGTAGTTATGTAGTTGAGTCTGAGCTGAGGTCTCGAATTAAAACTCGAGTTTTTGTTTTTTTCTTATAATTATTTAATTAATTTGAAAGTTTGTTGGAAATTGTTTTTAGATTTGTTTTTGTGTTCATATCTATTGAATAATATTTGAATAAATTCAAAGAGAAATTATTTATTCGTATTGCTATGAAATTAATTAAATTAATTTTTTGACTGATTTATATTGGTTTTGGTTTTAAATATTTAGATTAGTTAGAGTGAGAGATTAATTGCCGCTAGCTAGATTGGCTAATTTATTTTGTTTAGTCCGATAATCGAATCGATGTTTTTATTTTGAAACTCAAACTATATATTTCTCGACCAAACACTCACTTCTAGTTTAGTAGTTCTGTTCCCTTTTGATTAGTTTAGGTTTAGGTTTGTTTTGTTGGGCTTTAAGAGCCTCGCCCTCTCTCTTCCCCCTTTTCCCTCGACTTTAAATATTTAAATTAATTATTTTTTTCTCTAAATTGAGCTTTGATTCCCATTTCAAAACACAAATATTATTCGAAATTTGTATTATTTTTCTCTATTTTTTATATAATTCTTTGTATTTAATGATGTATTGAAAGAATGCATAGAATTTCTAATTATGAAAATCAATGCCAAATATAATTCTCGTTATTAAATCGATTTGAATGATATGTTTTTTGTTTTATTGTTTATATAGTTTTTAATTTTATACATAAATTCGTATTAGGAATGCGAATCTAATTTGGTTTTTATGTAATTATTATTTTTTGTTTTGGTTTTTTATTTTGAAAACACATTTTCCACTAAAGCTCTTCAGTCAATGTTTAAACAATTGTTTCTTTTTTTTATATATAATTATTTTATATTTTTATTTAACCAAAATCACAGCTTTAGAGGCCATTTAAAAGTTGTTTTATTTTTTTGTATATTTTGTTTTACTTTAATTTAATTTAATTAGTGAATCCAATTATGAATAACTGCTTTTAAAACATTTGTTTTACTTTTATCTCTTAACTCACTTTTGCCTTAACTTTTGTGACACAAATAAGGAATTGAATAAATTGAATGTTTGTAATACATTCTACTACTGAACCCATAAATTCTTGTGCTCTTTGTTTCGGTTTCCTGTCATTTGTTGTTTTTTTATTAACAAAAATCTATTTTCCATTCAATTTCAATCTGTTTTGTTCGGATTTTCAGCTATTTTTAAGCCAAGCATACGGTCTCCGCTATAAGGACTCTAATTATTGGTTACTATAAAAAGTTTTTCTAATTTTTATTCACTATTCGTTTCCGCTTTTGATTTTAACGGTTTTTTTTTGTTTCAATATTTTTTAGTCATTTATAAATAGCTTTAGGTCTAAATTTTAAGGCAATTATTTAATTGGATGTATCGAAAGGTCGCGATTTGTTGCTGTTATTTCGGTTTTGATTTATTTGTATTTGTTTTTAATTTGGCTAAAAATGTCGACTTTATTACTCGTTTCCGGAATTGGGTTTTTTAGATAAATAATTTTTTGCAAAAATAAATACTTAATATAATTGATTTGAAATAGTTGATTTTTTATATATTATTTGCTTGGTTAATATTTTATTCGTTTTTACGGTTTTAGGTTTTCTGATATTTAATTATTTTTTTTGAATTCATTGATCCGACAAAACAATTGCCGAAATTAATTATTTGATTTTTTTGATTTTAGTATTTGATTTAATGCTTAGTTATTGTTAAATATTTAATTTATTTTATGAATTATAGTCTACTATTCAGTCAATTTCGACATTTGTTTGAAGTTTATATACATTTATTTAATTGTTAACTAATTCTAAATTTAGAAATTATTTGTTCGGATAAATCGATTGAATCAATCATTTCTTGTTTTCCGCACAATATTCAGGAAATAATCAATTCTTTGATTGAATGAAAAATGTGTTTCATTTCTTGAAAAGTGATTTTTATTTGTTTTTTCAAATCTCTATCACCTGTTGTGAACTTGTATTGCAATTATATTTCAATTGTTATCTGATTTTAATTTATCGATTCATTCGCTTAATAACCAGTTATTGAGTAATAATTATAATTAAATAAACTAATGGTTGAATGTGTGTCCAGGCGTCGACAATCGATGGCCGACGTAAGGGCGCCTGTCTCTTCTGCCAGGAGTACTTCATGGACCTCTACCTTCTGGCTGAGCTCAAGACCATATCACTGAAGGTACTGTATAGCACATACTGTACATACTATACATATATGTCGAACAATAGCAATAATTGCTGTATTGTTTGCAAATGTTTTGTTTGCTTTTCTCATATTTCTCATACTGTTTGCCAATACTTTCGGCAAACGTTTGGCTCAATTTGTGTTTATATATTGGTTTGATTGCAGGTAACGACTGTCGATATGCTTAAGCCTCCGCCAGACTTCAGGTCCAACTTTGATTCGACTCCACCCCCGATACTGATCGATAGGGGACAGGCGGTGCTCGAGAACGAGAAGATCGAGCGATACATCATGAAGAGCATACCGGGCGGACATAATCTGTTCATTTCGGACAAAGAGACCGCAACTACTATTGAAAACCTTTATAGTGTAGGCGTTGTTGAGTTGTTATTGAAATAATTGATTAATCGCTTATTTTTGTTGATTTTGTTGATTCGAAACAGAAATTCAAATTAATGCTAACAAAGAGGGAAGAAATGTCGAAAAAAGCACTTCTCGTCCACTTGAGAAACATTAACCAACACTTAGAAAAAAGGAGCTCTCGATTCCTCACCGGAGACACTATGTGTTGCTTTGATTGCGAATTAATGCCTAGACTTCAACACATTAGGGTCGCCGGTATGACACCAATCGCACCAATGACTAATTGATTGACCGCTCTTTCCATTCGATTATTAATATATTTTTGTCTTTTTTAGGCAAATATTTTGCGGATTTTGAGATTCCGGAAGACTTTGAGCACATCTGGCGCTATATGTATCACATGTACCAATTGGACGCGTTTACCCAGTCATGTCCGGCCGATCAGGACATTATAAATCACTATAAACTACAACAGGGCTCGAAAATGAAGAAACACGAAGAGCTCGAAACGCCCACTTATACCGCTTCCATTCCGGCCAATGTCGACGTCAACTCGAATAACCATCACTCGGATCGACATTAAGTGCCTTTTATTAGAGTATTATTATTATTGTATTGTTTTTTAAATGATTTTTCTTCAGAAAAAATTGTTTATAATATTTTTGTGAATGAATTGTAGTTTTAATTAATTGATTAATTGCCTTAACTCTGCTTTCATTCCTTAAAAATACATTTCCAAAACGTTTCGCTCGTTTTTATTCAAATTCTTTTCGGTTTAATATTTTTATTAACTTTTTCACCGAATTGTATATAAATTGTTTACTAAAATCTAAACTAAAGAGCGCTTTAAACCACATTTGAGTTATAATTTATAACAAAATGATTCCAATATTTAATTATCTTTTTTTTCTCAAAAAATATAAGTTATCTATAGATTAATTATTATTTAATGATTAATAATTTAATTGTATTTTAATTATATTTTTATTATTATTCCGATTGCACTATAAAATAAAAGAATTAGATTATAATTGATTTAAACTGATTTATTTATTGATTGATTTATTAATTGATGCGTTTTTTCAATTTCAAACAATTGACGATATATTTGAAAACTAGAAAAGAGTCTAATCCTCGATGTTGTGGACATTTGCAGACATCAATTGGTCTCCAATTGAATTGACCCAAAAGTACTGCACAGTTCGGACAATGAATTTGACCCAAAATCAAATTAAGCTTAACTTTCATGTTATCAAACATTTGGCAGAAATTCCAAGAATTTGGTTCAGAATAAATGTATTGACACTCAAACGGCACGTCATTCTCAATGACATCGCAATCATAGAACAAATCGTGACTACAGTTCAGGCACTGATAGATATGGTCGATAAGAAACGATTGATTCGATTCTTCTAATTCAGTCATTTTGTTGATGTATTCGAAAGAACTATTAATCCAAAAATTTAATGAATTATTTTTATCAATTGTTTCAATCATTTGTTCAATTCCTTTCTTAAGCTTTTTAAAGGGAATTCGACGTAAATCCGAATTATTTGCCTTTAAGTCAAAAGACATACTTTGCCAGACATTCAACTGATGCCTCAATTCCGTCTCAAGACTAACGGTTTGGCCTTTTTGTGAAATCTGTTTTAACGCCAAATCTGTAGACATTCTATACTTTTTCATCAGAAATGCAGTCAAAACACAATTACTGATCGATAAACCGTTACTACAATTAATCAAAAGGTTTTCGCCTAAAACACAAAACTTTTTAAAATTCAGTAAAATATAAATTTATTGTCAATTATTTATTCAATGCTTACCATAATTTTGTGCTTCAGATATGAATCGAAAACAATCGTTAAAATGAAAAATAATTTCTTCGATGTCTTCGTTGAGAACCGGAATGTATTTGTAATAAATGTTTGACAACTGATCCGAACTCTTCATTCTATTGCATCCTATCGTCAAAACTCTATTTATGTTTAGTTTCTTAAACTCTTCGCTATTTTCGTGATTTCCAATAAAGATATTCTTTTCAATGAGAATCCAATTATTTTTTGCGTTCATATCTGACAGCATCTTTAAAATTATCGATTTATTAAAATAATTAAAAATTTAAATAATATAAATCACGAATTGTTTGAAATTCACGAGTTTATAGTTTTTTTCCATTACTTTGAAATTAGTTTTTGAATTTATTGTTAATATATAGTATTTTATGTCTAATACTTAATATATTATATATTGTATACATTTGTTTGCAATTAAGAGATTTTATCACGGATCAATAATAAATTTTAAAAAATGTTTACTTGTTAATTTTTACTTAATTAAAATGTGTTCAGAATAAACTAAAATTTTTAAAACTAAAAAATATAATTTATTAAAATTTTTTATTAAGTTACTTCAATTTACTCATTTCATTATTTTAATTTTTGTTTTTAAAAGTATCAAATTGTAACTTGGTAAAATGCCAAAAATATAAAAATAAATGTTAGCAATTAAATTTATTAAACAATGATTTGTATATTTTAAATTAATTTTTTTGCTTGTTTATTTTAAAAAATTTACTTTGGTAAAAATTAGCAAGTTAACATTTTTATGGTAGATTCGTAAATAAATTCTAAAGTTTTTAAATATTTTTATTGATTAATCCGTTTTCGAAAG
Source organism: Belba bartosi (assembly GCA_034693685.1). Taxonomy (NCBI): domain Eukaryota; kingdom Metazoa; phylum Arthropoda; class Arachnida; order Sarcoptiformes; family Damaeidae; genus Belba; species Belba bartosi. The sequence goes on along the minus strand of JAQFXP010000440.1, from coordinate 550 downwards.
AGATCTAAAACCAAATCAGATGAGAATTTCTGTTCGTTTTCTTCAATTAATTTACTCTCAATTATAAACTTTTCGATCAATTTCTTCAAGTCTTTCAAATTGTAATAATCGGACAATAAGTAGGTTTCGATGTCCCGGATCTGCACTTCATTTCGATATAGTCTTCGATTCGATTCAAACTCTTTGCAGAAGAACTGTTCGCAGAGTTTCATAATTGAGATAATGTTGTATTTGTCGGAAGCGATCAATAGGTGTCCGACATTGTCTTCACTGATGTCTAGTTTTCCATTATATGCAAAGTTTATGATTAATACGAGAATAAAGTTCGGAATGTCTTTCATATTAAGCCTATAATAGCCGTCACTCGCAGTCGGACTCGAGTTATAGTAAAAGATTTTTTGGAAATACGGACTCAAACACAGCATTACTATGCGATGGACTCTGTATTCGGACGACATTCCCATTAATATTAAATCTGTTTTACATTTTAGAAATTTCAGTGATTTTAGAATTGGTGTCGACTTAGAAAACATTTCGGATTAGATTTGAA
>JAQFXP010000439.1:0-30358 GCA_034693685.1 Belba bartosi | reverse complement strand
TCTCTCTCTCTCTCTCTCTCTCTCTCTCTCTCTCTCTCTCTCTCTCTCTCTCTCTCTTTCTCTCTGAAAAATTTTCAAATAATAAATATATTATTCTTTTAGTGATTTATATATAAATTATTTTTTGTAACAAATTTTTTACTCCCAATAATATTTTTTACTCCACCTATGCCTCAATCAAACTAATTCTCTCATTCAGTCAAAATAAAAAACTAGCTATGACTCCGATGCCGAATAACCTTTTTTGTGCTCATATGTTATAATATGTTTGATATATATATAAAATATAAATAAATGAAAGTTTAGTTACAGTTAGAGAGAGAGAAAGAGAGAGCAGGAGAGAGCGAGAGAGAGAGAGAGAGAGCAGGAGAGAGAAGGAAAGGAACAAAAAACTATTTATCATAAAAACTAAACGAAAAGCTAGAAATTAAGTGAAATCAATATAACAGTTCGCCGTATATATAGACACACAAAACGAATAATAACTAAACATATCTTTCAATCTTAAAGTTTATTTATTATATACACATATATATGCAGTTATTGATTAATATGCAAAAGAGTAAAGAGAAAAAAGTTTTAGTATAATTAGCACAGACTGGTAGAGCACAGATAGGGCGCTCTTCACTGCACAGCTTTGCGCTGTAAGAGAAAAGAGTAGAGTTTACGACTATCGCTGACTAACTGTCTCTATGTCTCTATGTTTACATAAATTATGAATATTTTTCTCTCTCGTACTCACTCTTCTCTCTCTCACATCTATTCCTCTCTCCCTCCTTCCTACCTTCCCTATTTCTCTCTAACCCCTTTTTAGTTTTTATAAAGTTATTAGTTAAATTTTTATATTTACAAAATATTGTACACGGTGACAAAATTTAATAAATTTTACAATTAATTTAAAAAATAAAATTTTGTTTAAAATTTCTCTTTCTTCTCCTCTGCTCTCTCCCTCCCTCCTGCTCTCTTTCTCTCTCTCTTTCTCTCTCTTCTGTTCTCACTTCTGCTTTCTCTCTCTCCTCCCTCTCCCTCCCTCTAATGTTTTAATTAGTTTTTATGGAATTTTTTTGTATTGCAAATTAACAAAGTAATCACAAATTCTCTCTCTCTTTCCTTTTTTCTTCCTTTCTCCTTTTTTGTTTTTATTGATTTAGTTTGCGTACATTTTTCAGACCCATCCCATTCCCCCTTTCCCTTCACTCACTCTCTAATGACATGACAACTAATAGCCCTAAAGATGAAGAAGAGTTAATAAACGAAATATTTTTTGTTATCTAACTCTTTGAGTTAAAAATGTTTGTTATTTGTAAACAAATTCTTCTTTTTATAAAAAATGGATTTTTTGTATTTTTGCATTTTTTTGAGAAATTTAATGATTGATTGATAGGAAAAAATTGTTTTTTAATCTTTTGATAAATTTTTCAACTTTTTTGTTATAATTTGGTTAAAAAGTCTATTATATAATATAATTCTAAAAAGATTAAATTTAAAATTCAATTAATAAGGTTCTAGTACATTTAAAAACAAGATAGAGAACATTGACCAAGTGCATGTGTACAATCATTATTCTTAGCATGCTTGATTTAGAACTGAAGAAAATTTTTCCAAAACCGAAAGCATAAGTTAGATATAATTATTCACTAAAAAAGAGCAAAATATGTCTAAAAATCTCTTTTTTTAGTTTTGCAATTCATTTGCATTTCATGTGTTGTGTGTTTGTGTGTATTGTCTGTTGTGTCGGACTTTTTATACAGACTTTTATATCATTTATCATTCGGTTTGAAAAATATGAGTTCAGTCGTCAGTCGAGCCGTCAGTTTCACTATAGATGTGCATAAATACAATGAATTATATTTAAGATATAAATATATTTTTAATTTTTTTCGGCTCTTTTTCTTCTTGTGTTTAGTTTTTATTATTTTGCGACTAAACAAGTCAGCAGTAAATTGTGAAAAATGATAACAAAATAACTTTCGTTTAGTTTATCATTAATTCGATGCAAATATACTTTACATATAAAATGTCAAAAAATTTTGGATAAACTGTAAACTCTATATAAATAAATGCATTTAAAAAGTTTCGTAAAATTTATGTAAATTAAAGCAATAGCCTATTTAGCCTATCTATGAAAATACCAGGGCACATTACTGATTAAAATGCACAAGTACTTTTTATTATCAGTAGTATTTTATTAGATATATGTGTATAAATTTAGATTAATATAAATTATAGTTAAAAAAAATAAATTAAACTTTTCATTAGGAGTTCATATCAAGAAAAACAAAGAAAAAAAAATTTTATTTTATTTTTTCATTTATTATGTGTTAAAAATATTTTTACTTTGTTTAATATTTTAGAAACTAGATTCCGGATATTTTTAATTTTATTGGCCCATTGTAAATTTTACCCATTTTTATTTGTGTTGTTTTATTTGATCAAGTTTATTAAATAAGTTTATATTTAATTTGTGTCTTGCTTAATAAATAATTTTTATGATAAAAACTAAATATTTTTTTTTGTTTCTATTAATTGTTTAACTATTAGGAGTGAGTTATATAATATTATGTCATATTTTGCAGCAAGCTATTTTTATATATATTTTGCGACATAGTAAAACCATTTCAAAAAGAAATTTAAAATATGCCAATATTAAATTTTACATATATTTTGTCATTTTAAAATTATATTTTAATTTCAAATAATAATGTTTTTATATATAAGCAAGTTAATATAATATAAATAAAAATAAGACATGTGGTTTAAAAAATAAAAATTTAAAAATTAATCCAAAATTAAGTCATTAAACAAAAAACAAAACACAAATCAAAGTCGAAATATTGGTTAAAAAAATTTCACAAACTTTTTATGGACTCTATAGTAGACATAAAAAACAATTTTTATGTAAAATATCATTAATTATGTCTATAATTGATGATAAAAACTGCTTAAACTTTACGACTCAGACTAATAGAGTTTGCATTTGGGTCTGAATTGATGCTCAAAAATAAAATATTTGTTGTCTTAAAAAAAATTTTTTTGAACTAACTTTTGATTATTATTAAGAAAAATGAAAAATGTTTTGAAGAGAAGAAACTTTTTCTTTTACTAATGCTCTGTATTTTAGATTCATTTTTCTATTTATTATATAAATTGTTTTAACTATAAGTTTTCGTAAAAACTAATACAAAGTTTTGTTTTAAATTAAAATAATTTTTTTCTCTCTTTTTCTTAATGTTTTCTTATCTATACTATTATTTTGCGTAAAAATATGCGATTTTTCTTACGTAATGTATCGGAAATATAATTAGAAATAAAATACAATTAATTTTGATTAGAATTTGTTGCTAAAAGTTTAAACAACATTAAGAAAAATATTTAATTATTTTAATATTTGATAAATAAAAATCAAATTTATGTAAAAGTTATTAAATTTGTTTAAAACTTATGCAAAAAAAGTTAATTAAAAAATTTATGTTTAAAACAAATTGTATTTTTCGTTAAAATTTATATTCAAATAATAGTTTTTAAAATTTTTATTTATTTATTAATTGTTTAAAATTTTTAATATTAATTAAAATTTTGTTTTTGTTTTATTAAAACAGATATTTAACAACAAATCGAGCGAAAAGTCGATTCAATTGTCGATTCAATTAACACTAATCTAACGGTAAGTTTAAAAACAAATTTTGAATTTCCGTCTCATTATAACCAAAAAGCGTTTAAAAATTTTAAAAATTACTTTAATTATAAAAAATATATAATAACAATAAAAACAAAATAATAATAAAATGCTTAATTTAAAAAAACAAATTAAAAATTCAGCCAAAAATAGAAGTTTTAAAACTGTAATACAATTTCATATAATAAGCATAAAAACAATATTTTCACTCAAACTGCTAATGAAATCGACATTAATATCGAGTAATGATTGCAATTATTATTATTTTTATTATTATATTTTATTAATGTTATTATTGTTTGAGAAAAAATCGCTATAATTGCAAATATAAGCTAGCTAATAAATATATCGAGCAAGTGCGTTTAAACGAACAATGCGTTAAATACAGTCTATAAATAATATACAAAAAATATATATTATATAAAAATATATATATAAAAAGAGACAAAACTATAAAATTAAAGTAAAAAAGTAAGAAAAAAAATTTTCGCCAATTTTCTTCAATTCAAATATTTATTATTATTTTTATCGCTTTCAAAATGCATGCGATTTCCACTTAATTTTAATTGTATTTATTCACTCATTTCATTAAATTTCATTCATTTCTATTAAAATATATCTAAAGGAAAAAAATTATATTTTTGATGCGAATGGAAAAGAAAAGTTTAATTTAGAGAAAATAAAAACTTTTTTTAACAATTCTCTCCCTTAAGAGTGAGAGAAAAAATTCAATATTAATAATAAGAATATTATATACAATATATTATATTGTTTAAGAGATAGTGGATGAGCAGGCAAAATTGTTATTATTTTTTTCTTCTTATTCTTATCCCCAAAATATTATATCTCATAATAACTTATATTATATATTATTTTCTATATATATAACTATATATCTATATATATAAGAACTGGTAATAAATTGTTTGCCTTAACTATGTGTGTGTTTCACACAATGTAATAAATAGATGAAAAAATTGAATTTTTTTTGCTCTTATTTTCTGATATAATAAAGAGTGAGAGAAATGAGTGTAAAATATAATAAATGAAATGATATTTAAAGAAAATGAGAAATTATTTTCTCCTTCTTTTCACTTAATTTTTTTCGCTCTCTTTTCGTTCATTTGCTCCGAAAAAGTGGCGAAAAATTTCTTTAAATGTTTTAAAGCCTTTGAATGTGAAGTATGAAAATCAGTAAAAAATTTTCTTTATTTTATTGTTATTGTTATCGTATTTATTAAATATAATAAAAATATTTTTTTCAATGAGTTCTGTTGTGTCTTTGAATGAAATTTATATAAATTTATATTTTTTTCAAATTATTTATAATTTTTTAAGATTAAACAATATGTCTAATATTATTCTATTATTAATAAAAGACGTGCAAGGTAAAAATAATAAAAAATGTTTACTGTATTATAAAATATTTAAAACTAACAAAAAAAATCTAAAAGAAAAGTTTTAAAAATAATATTTATATTTAATTCGAATACTAATTTAAATCAATATTAATTAAAAATAGCATCTATTACAATTTTACTTTTTTAATTAAACATTGAAATGCCATAAATTAATATGCACAAAAAACCAAGAATTTTAATTATTAAACATTTTTTGCTCTAATATAAAATTACAAAAAACAACAATTTATTAATAAGAATATTCCGTAAAAATATAGGATTATATGCATAAAAAATATAAAAATAAGTTATTATTATTTTTCAACTCATTTTTTTCATTAATATTTGCTCCAATTATTTGAAAGGATTGGGTATTCGATTTGTTAGTCGAGTTGATGAGGGGTTGGCATATATCTGAGCTCTGACAGAAATATGGAGACAAATGTCTTTCAAACGGAAAAAATGTTTTTAAAAGTTTATATCTATAGATGAATGCGAATGACTAGAAGACGATGTTTGAGATGAATCAGATGCTTATAATACTAATAATAATAAGCTTTTTATTATTTTTGTTCCGCATCTCATCGAGAAAAACTTGAGGCAAATAATAATACGCTTATGTATAGGGTGACACTTTGCAGCTGTAATAATTTTTAAAATGTTCTAGCTTTAACTTTTATTAGAATACAAGATTAAACTTCAAATATCATATAATCTTGTAAATAATTTAATAACAGTTTAAAATTTATTTTTTTAAATTGTAAACTATTTTATAGATTTACATCCTAATATTAGATCATTGATAAACTTTTTAATTATTTGTTGTAATTTTAAGAACAATATTTTGTTTGTTTATTTAATTTAAATATTTTTGTTTATTTCTAAATATAAATTTAAAAAAGTTATAATTGAGTAATGCGGCATTTATATAATTTGCCATATAAAAATCTGTTTAGCAGGAAAATAAGCACAATTAGAAATGTCACTCCATATACACTCAGAATATATTCTGAAGTATTAGAAAAAATTAAACTTAAATTATGAAAATTTTCTCTTCGCTTATTATTCTTTTCGTTAGCATTAATATTGTTATTATTTTTATTAATAAGGATTAACGCATTTTTCCTTTTCTCGTCTAATTCCTATCATTCTATATATGAAACAATTTTAATAATTCTTATTCAGAGAAAGAGAGAAAAAATTTTTCTTATTTTGCAAAACATTTCTCTACACTTCTCTACACACTTCTAAACTTCTAATATATTTTCGTATAAAAAACTTTTCGCTAAATAAACACATAAATGAATAGCTTTTCTATTTTTCCTACCTTACAAGTTTGGCGATAACCAAGGTAGAAATAAACAAATTTTATCCATTGCATTTTATGCTATAAAGTAATATAATTATTTGGTTTTACTTTTTTTTAAATGACGTAAATTTTAATTAGATTTAAAAATTTATTAATTTTAAAAAATTAAATTAATATAATTTAAGTTAAATTTTAAGCTTATTTAAATAAATAAATTTGACAATATATTATTAATTAATTTCTAAACCTTTTAACTATGTCAAACACATTTTAATTGTGACTTAATAAATAACGTTGTTAATAATTTATAATTATACCAATTTATTCTTTGTATTCTTGGCTATCCCCGCCTGTCAGCCCTCTCCTCTCTCATATAATTCCAATGTTTTTCTTAATTAAGTTCAGTTCAATTATTTTCAGTTTTCTCATTCAACTAAAGGCTTTGAATTTGAAAGCAAAATCTCGTCTCTATTTTCTCTTCACTTCAATATATTCGGCTTTAATTATATATAAAAAATTTTTCTGCATTTATTTATTCAAATATAATCATAAGAATTAAGTTTATTTTTTTTTTGTTCTTCTAATTCATCTTCACTTTCTCTCTCCTTTACTCTGTATACCTAAGTCTCGCTCTTTATGTCGAAAAGTTTTCCCTTTTTTATGAAATGTATTAATTATTTTCAAAAATTATTTTTTATGACTTTTTTATGTTTTATATATTTTTTGTCACTTTGTGTTTAAATTTTTTCTTTTTTAATAATTAATAATTAATAATTTTAATAATTTTTTTTCTATATATTAATATATTTAGTTTAAATTATTTTAATTTTAGTTTTTTTTAATTTAATTTTTTTAATTTGTTCTAAATTTTTAACTTTTATTTGGTTTTGAAAAATGTATTTCATTTAATAATATTTTAAATTCAAAAATTTATTTATCCATTAATTATGTGACAGACAAACAAAAAGTCAAAACAAACACAAACTTAAAGTACAGACGACTTTCAAGGAAATTATTTTTGCCATTAATTATGTTGACATTTAATTGAGTTTATAATTAGTTATTATTATTATATAATAAATATATAAATTATTTATTCCAGACGTCTATACGAAAATAATAACATTATGAATAAATAAATTAACTTTAACAATTTATATACTTACTTTAAAATTATGCAACTGACTAGCGAGCTAAATATGATTTGAAACTTTATTCACTTTAAATTGCATGCTACAAATTTTATATCAATCTAATTTTAGATTAAATTAAGCTAAATATTAGATAAGGCTATAAATAGTCTTTTGAATTTTAAAAATAAGTTTTAATAGTTTTTTATATAAACATTATCTACAAAATGCATATTTTATTTATAATTTAAACTAATTAAAAAAATCTAGATAATTTTGCTAATTTTCTATTTAAAAAGATTTGCATAAAATTATCAAATTAAAATTATCAATATAAATTTTAAAAATAAATAAAATTATCAAATTAGAATTATTAATATAAACTTAAATACTAAATAAAAATTTAACAATTTTAAAATATAAATTAAAATTTAAAAACTAAATAAAAATTTTAATAATTTACAAAAATACAAAAATTGATTAATTAATTAATTAAATTAGTATTTAATTAATATAAATATAATCGACTTTATGCATGTCTAAATTTTAAATATAAATAAATTAATTTAGATAAAATTGTAATGTTTATCACGAAACAAAACAAAAAACTTTCCACACAAAATTACCAAGGCACCAACAAAACAACAGTATCTGAAAAAAAGTCAAAAACTAAATAAAATTCAGGTCTCACTGTCCTTCGGAAATGTTTAGCAACACTAACAACAGTTCAAACAAATAACACAAAAATTTTTATATACAGAATATTAGAGTAAAATAATATACAGTATATACAGAATATACAGATATATACATAAATTTAATTAGTTATTAAATATTAAAACTAATGGAAGAATAACTGTTTTATATATGGATTGATAAACACATAAAGAGTTCTAAAGAGTTGTTATGAATATTATATACATATCTATAGCGCATAGACTCAGTATTACTATTGCCGTTCGCATTGACTACAACAGGACTGTATACTGTATGCAATCCCAGAGTTGTGTTTATTATTATTAATATTTAATGCCATTCGTTGGGAAAAAATTATCATCAAATTTATGACCACTTGAAATGTGATTTGCAATTATAACATACGTACAGTTAGAATGAGGCAAAAACACAATCAATAAAAATTATTATTTTGTTTTTTATATATATTTTTTGTGTATAGTCTCTCATTTGCCACTAATGCTGATATCAAATGCTTGAGTCTATGACTATCGCTTGAATTGTTAGTATTTTTTTCGTCGGGTTTTTAGTTAATGCAAAACGCAATGAGAGATAAAGCGCTGCAAAAAAATTGTTATTTTTTTCTCTTTTTATATATATATAAATATATCTAAAATTCTATATTCTGTGTCTCTCAGCACTGTTATCGCGTCCATATTTTGCGTCAACAAAAATTAACATATTTTCTACTCATATATTCATTATTTTTTACTCGTTATATATGTATAATTGAAAAGTTCGCAGACTCAGCTAAACGTAAAAGTTGCAATTTTGTTATTTTAATCAAGTCTATTTATATTAAAATTTAAATGCTAATAAATTTTAATATTATTTATACTGTTGTCTAAAATTAATTTGTTTGCATTTGTAATCTAATATTATTTAACTCTAATAAAATGAAAAACTTTTTAAATTTACTAGTAAATAACTGATTGTGCTTATTAATTCTATATATTAATTGATTTTATAACGAGCAAATTATAAATATTTGAGCAGATAATATGTCCATGCAAATATATAAAATATATTAATTTATAAAATTAAATATTTACATTTTTATAAAATTGTTATTTAAATTAAAAAGTTAAGTTTAATTCTTTAGTAAATCAAATTAAATTGTATTTTAAAATATTATATAGGTAAAAAATAATTATTGTATAATTTTGCTTAATTTTAGCAAGTAAGCTTTATGAAATAAATTGAATCCGCAGTCTTTTCAGTCGTACATATTTATGTATTTATTAATATATTTTATAGAATCCATATTAAAGTTGAAAAAATGTCATTTTTTGCTTCTATTTTCTCATTGAACAGATCATTCTTGTCAAAATCTAAATTTTTATTTTTGTTGCTAGTTAAATGTCAATTTATTAAGTAGTTTATAATAAATTCAATTTTATCGTTTAAATTTGTTTTTGCTTTTTTATAATTTTGTATATATTTTACACTTTTTTTTATTACTTTAATTTTATTTTTTATATAATTTTTGCTGATATTAACTAAATTGAATTTTTTTTTGTATTAAAAGTTTTGTTTATTAAAAACAAAAAATTATTAATTATTATAAGTATTTAGTTTAGCATTTAAAAAAATTTTTAAAGTAACAAACTAATTTGTTAACTTTATACATAAATATAATTTTATATATATGTAAATTTATTTTATTAAAATAAAACTTGTCAATTTTAAATTATTGCAACAAGTTTAAATATAAAAATATTTATAAATAATTTAATTACAGGTTATAACAAGAATAAATTTTAACTTGAATAAATAAATTAAACATTTATGCAATAATCAATTTTTTAAAATTGTCGAGTTTTACGTCATTAACAATAAAAATATTAAATAAAATTATTTGTAATTTTATGAAACAATATTAGCTAGCAAAAGAATATTTGCATAATAAAATTAATAAAAAATAAAATGTATTACAATTTTGCAATTGAAAAAAATTAAGCAATACTTATGACATTGTTTCGCAATAGACTATTATTTGTAGAAAACGTAAAATAAGAGTAAAAGCAAAAAATCTGGTTTTGAATAAAAATTAAATTTAAAAAAAAACTTTTTTCCCAAAACATTACGACTCGAGCGGTGGTCCAATCACTCGAAAACGTGAATTATTTAGCAAGGTATTAAAATATTTAATTAGGAATAATGAATCTCATCAGCGGTTAGACTGATAGGACCACCAGTTCTAACGGATTTAGCATGCAAAAATACTTTTTTTAACCAGATATTACCAATATTTATCAATGGAAGTTTTGTTTGAAAACTAATTTATTTGATGTTTATATTTATGTAGTTTTTTGTTTTTTGAATTTTAAATAATAAACTTTTGTTTTAAAATATGAGTATAAATATTCATTGCATAAGAGTTTAGTTATTATTGGAAAAAAAGTTATTCTATTTTTTACAAAAATTAATTTATGAAAAAATATTGTATAAAAAATTGTTTAAAAATAAATATTTTGTCCAATTATTGAAAAAGAAAAAAAATAGTTTATAGCAAAAGCAAAAATAAAATTAGAAAACAAATATAAAAAAGTTTTGAGAAAAAAATATGATATAAAACAGAAAAACTATAGTCAAGAATAAACAGGAGAAGAGAAAACAGTAATAAAATCAATAGAAAAACAGAGCGACAGTAAGTGAAAGGATATAAACAAATATTGACTCTAAAAATAGTTGACGTAAACAGAAAAACACTGCAAAAACTTATACATAAAACTCGAAAAATTTGCTCTAAACTGACAAACATGCATGAAAAACCCGAAGCTTGATCAATTCTTGCCAACAAATACCAACAAATGCTCAAACAATAACCCTTTCGACACAATCAAAAATTTAAACATGCAAAAATGCAGCATGTGCGGGCACACAACTTATGCATATCGACCAGCTAGACCAAATGTCTATCATCTGCCACTGGCAACTGTCATGCTATGGATGTGCTGGAAGTGATGGTCTATTTGTGGTGTTGTCCGCTCTCTCCCTCTCTCTCAACCCCTTTGTTGGTATCCTATATATAGTGTAAACTCTTTTTCCTATTCGGAAGCACTTATTGCTTATATTTCTCTACTCTTTAATACCTAAACTGTTGTTCCCTTTTCCTCCTCCTGTTGTCCACAACAGACCTGTAGTTCTGAGTTGTGTTCCACTGCCTGCCTGTGCTCATATTTTCTCACTTTCTCCTATTTTATCGCTATACAACCCTATTATATGTATTTGTTTATTGTTCGGCCCATTCGGCCAAATATTGACTGTCGACTAAATATATTTATAAATACTGTTTATATGTATTGTATGTATTTGTATGCAAATGTCACAAACTTATGATTCCTGTTGTTGTGGCTCTTACTTTCCCCCTTGCTCTTTGCTCTCTTTCTCTCTCTCTCCCCTGCTCTCTCTCTCTCCTGCTCTCTCTCTCTCTCTCTCTCTCTCTCCTGCTCTCTCTCTCCCCTCTCTCTCCCTCAATATAATCGCGTTATTTCTCTATGTGTTTGACTGCACACACATATGAATGTCATATCTATTTCGCACTTTTACTCTTACTCTCGGTTTTTGTCGCTTTCTATCGATACAAATATAGCAATATTTTTAAATTTAAATTTTTATTTTTTAGTTTTTTTTATATGTTTTTATATTTGTTTATGTGTATAAGTTGTAATTTATTTTTTATTACGTTTTATTACTTAATCACGCTTATCTACAATTTCAACCACAGTTTGAATTAAATGTAATTAACCACTATTAAGGTGACATTAATTTATATAAATTGTATGTATTTATAGAGTAAATAAATTAATAAACCTATACTACATTTCTAATGGCTAATTACTTTCCATTTATAATGTATTACTGCTTAATCTGTAACTTATTTTCAAATTTTATGTAAAGTTTTTTATGTTTTATCTTTAATATATATTTTGCAATTACTTTAATTAGTTTTAATATTTCGATTAGTATTAAATTTTTCTTAAATTTTTATTTGATTTTTTGAAAATTAAATTTTTATTTTTAAAGAATCTTAAAAACGAAGTCTTAGTTTAAGTTAACACACATTTTCGATATGAGTTCTCTTTTATCGAGTGTTTGTATAGCAATAAAAATTGGTTTTTATATATTTATAAAACTTTTTTTTTTTAATATCTTTTAATCTCATATTTTTGTGGAATATTTTTTTTCTCCAAAAAATTGTTTTATTTACTGAATATTCTTTTTCACATAACATAAGCTATTGATGTGTTTGTGGTTTTATAAACAGTTTCTCATCTCTACTATAGTCTCAACAGAAAAATATTCTAAATTAAGAAAAATAATAACAAATCTTATCGTCAGTGTTCTCACAGAATAAATAAAATGAAAATCATTTTCTGTTTATCTCGAAATTTAAGAGAAAATTAATTGATTTATAGTTTATTTGATTAATAAATATTAATATGCCAGAAACAAAAACATAATCCCAGAAAAGATATTTAGAATAGAATAACAAACAAAACAAAAATGTTTTCATAAAAATCTCTAATCTGAGGTAAATCTCAAATCTCTGTAAATATTAATAACAAAAAAATATTTAATAAAAAAAATATATATTTATAATGCGATATAAATATAATATAAATGTTTGTTAAACAAAAACTTTTCTAACTATACGAAACAAAAATCTCGAAAACAATTAAAAATTTGATACAAAAAGAGAAAAAAGTTTTATATAAACAAAAACTTTTACAAAAAATAAAAGTTTTTTATATAAACCATCAAACAATAAAAAGTTAAAACAAAATAATTAAGCACGGCAAAAATCTAACCCAAAAATATTCTATCAGATTTAGCATGCTAAAAAAAGTTACTGTGTATACAATTACCAAAAACTTAAAGCAAAAATATATTTACACAAAAAAATAAATAAAACTAACAAACAATAAGAAAGAGACGGAACCAAACATTTAGCCATTTGTTGTTATTTTGTCTATTTTTGTCAATTTATCTCAAAACTAGTCATCAGTATCACTAATACCCATACAGTGAGCGCCGCAACTGAATCCCTGGTTTCCGTACATTTAACTAAACATTTCCATAGCGAGTGAGAGAGCACTGGTATAATAATTACAGTAGCATACTGTAGCCACCGCTGCAAAACACTGCATATTGTATATGCAATATAAGGAATACCTATTCTGCCTGTGCAGTCGAACAGAGCATGTTTAGGGATGCGAACTGCGGGCATAGCTTCTCTCAGTCGGTCGGAATACTAGCAGTGCTGGTGAGCTCATACACGCGCTGACACTCAGCTCGACTGGTATTCTTCAAAAACGCTATTTCCGATTCCATACATACTATTCAATCGTATTGTCGTATTCCGAGTCTCACTCTCTATGTGTGTGTGAAAAGTGAAAGTTTTCGCTCTCTCTTCCATTCAATACATTTTTCAAAACATTTATATATATTAAGATCTTTTTGGTGTATATTCTTCACTACTGACTGTTTCTCACTCTCACTCACTATTACTGTCCGATTCATTCATACGACACAACCGTATAGTTGGAGCCAAACGACTGACGACTTACTCGTCGACTCTTCACTATATATTGTTTCGGTTTTTTTGTTTTGTTTTTTGAACTGAAGCTAAACTTTTCGATAGTTTTTTTCGTTGTTTTTGTTTATCGGACTTAATAGACAACGAGAAGAAACATCTGTTTCTGAATCACATATTAAAGTATATAAGAAATTATTATTTTTATTACTTTTTTTGTTATTTCTATTTATTGTATGTTTTTCAGTGTGTTTGCATATAATTAGTGATTAGTTTTTGTATATGTTTTCCGTTTTAGATTTTTTTAAAACTACTATTTACTCTCTTCTGCTCTCTCTCTCTCTCCCTCCCTCTCTCTCTCTTTCCTGCTCACTTTTTCTCTGTTCTGCTCTCTCACTCTCTCTCCTGTTCACTCTCTCATGCTTACTCTCTCTCTCTCTCTCTCTCTCTCTCTCTCTCTCTCTCTCTCCTGTTACCTCTCCTGCTCTCTCTCTCTCTCTCTCTCTCCTGCTCTCTCTCTACCTGCTCTCTCTCCTGCTCTCTCTCCTGCTCTCTCTCCTGCTCTCTCTCTCTCTCTCACAAATATTTTGTCTAAAATTTGTATTTTTTGTTTATTTCCGCAAATTTTTTGCTGTTTTGTTACATTTTCTCTATATATGTATATATTTCGAAGTCTGTCTACTCTAACAAATAGTTTTTCAGTCAGTGTTTAATAATTTCCGTTTTTATTCTCATTTTTATTTTTTAGATATATTTTGAAATTTTAATCTTTTTATTGTTTTTTAAAAATATTTTTTTGTTGTCATGTTTTTTGTGTTCAGACTTTATTTGTATAAAAATGATTTTTCATTTTTTTTAAATTTTATGTTTGGATTATTTGTTGATTTGTTTTTTAGAAAGCTTTCAATTTTTGTTTAGTTTTGTTTTTATGAATATTTTTTTAGTTTTTTTTTATTGTTTTTTAAGTGTATCGACGAAATGAAAAACTATTTTTCTGTTGTTTATATATTTTGTTTTGAAACAAACTTTTTAGTAAAATATTAAAATTTTTGTGTTTTTATGAAAAGTTTTGAAAATATCGTCATGCTACTTAATCAAGAAATATGTAACCAATTATCAGCAAATCCCTGGGTAAGAACATTATAAATCTAACCTATCAGTACTATAAAATTTTAAGCATGCTAATTAAGTTTAAAAAAATTTTGCAACAAATTTGTTTTTAACGTCAATTAAAAGTTTAAATTTTTAATACAATATATAATAAAAATATTTATTATTTATTAATTAAAATTTTATGACTAAATCAAATGACTATTTTTGTTAAACAAATTAAGCGATTAAATAGTTTTAATTACATTTTGAAATAAAAACTTTTATTCTTATTGTTTAGTCTTTTAAACTGTAAAAAGCTTTTGAATAATTGATTGAATATATTAGCGGAAAAATATTTAAAGTGAAAAACAAGTCTGAGTTTCAGCTCTAAAAACTGTATGTCTCTCAGGATTAGTCGCATTAAAACCATTTGAATTATAAAAAATAAAATATAATAAAAAAAGATTAGAATAAAAACAATATATTCTTTCACATTAAAATATAATCTAGTTGATGAAAATTTTGTTTTAATTTTTAAAATACATAACAAATGCTTAAATTTTATATATTTTATGACAAATAACAAGTGCATAGAATATACAGAATATTCTGTATTCTGTTCAGTAAAATCTCAACTAATATATCGAAAAAACAAAACAAAAATTTATAATTCATTATAAAATAGTAAAAAAAAAGTTTTGACAAACCATTTATCAAAAACAAAATACAAAATAAAAATACAAAACAAAAACAAAAAATTTTATTCACTCTAAATATCAATACAATAATCAAAAAAACAAATAAATAAAACAAAAAATCATTTTCAGACTTTCAAATACCCCGAAAAAAATTAGACCCAAACATAAAAACGGAATTCGATTGTATAGAAAAACAAAGTTTAGACTTTGAACCAAAGCATTGATTGTATGAATAGTTTTTTAGTCTTTTGTTTTATACATAAAAAAATTTTCTCATTTTTATTCTACATTATATCTGATTGTATTTGTTATTTAAATACGCGTTTAAGCCATCAATCACTATCCCAGTGCAAAAGGGAAAAGACGGTGCAACGGACTGTGCATTTTTGTCTCCACCATGCTCAATCTCTAACTGGCTTTTAGTTTAATTAACGCAATTATTTATATTTAATTCTAGTTTTATTCAAACATTTTTTAACTGTCTTTTACACTACTTTTTCGGCTGTATATTCTTATTCTGCTATTCAGTCATTGATAAGTGTTTTAGTGTTTTGTTTTGCAATTGAATTAAATATTTCTTTTTTTTGGTATTTTTATTCTCTTATTGGGAATGTATACCAAAAAAGTTGTGTTTTGTATAAAGTTTTTGTTTTGTTTTTTTAATATTTTTTGTTTTTGATTTATTTTGTTGTTTAGTTTGTTTAGAAATTAAATTAATTTTTTTTACTAAAATTTATTCCGAAATTAATGTCTGTTTTGTATCAAATGTTTGCATTTTATGATTAATTTAATTTATGTGTTGTTTATGTTGTTAGTAATAAACACATTATTTTTCAATTATATAATGTTTTTAATATATTCTTATTTTACAACTTTTTTTTCGCCTTATTTGCGCAAAACATAAATTTTTATTATAAAATAATTTAATTTGGATTTTAAGATAAATTTCTCACTTTTTATACCTGACCTTCAATATTGAGCTGAGAATACACAAAAAAAAAGTTTTTATTTGTTTCCCAATATGTTTAGAGAAGAATAAAAAAATTTAAACAAAAATTTTTATTGAATAATAAAATTCTTAAAACTTATTATCCAAACAAGAGTTTTATGGATAACAACAATATAATAGAATAGAAGAGAAAAAAAACTTAATTTCTTTCCCCAAAATAAAAATAGAAACGAAAATAATAACTATTTTTATACAAATTGATTGAATTTGTAATACAATACTTGTGGCTATTCTTATGATTATCATTGTGTCAGTCGTCGCAAACGTAATAACAAATAATAATTGAATTTCTTATTATAAGAATATAAACAATTTTTTTAACGCGAGAGAGGAGAGAGAGGAGAGAGAGAGAGAGAGAGAGAGAGAGAGAATGGGAGATAATAATGAAAAGATTGCATTTTGTTTTGTTTTGATTATTTTATTGCCAATACATATAATGACTCTATCCTTGAAGTACATGAATCACACATTGAGTTAAGCTATTCATTCAAAATAGATATTCTATATCTTTCTCTCCATTCTCTCCTATTATCTCTCTGTCTCTCTCAATGTTCTATTGTGTTTATTTATTATTATTTATTTTGAAAAATTAAATGCAAAAATGTACATGTGCATAATTTAACTCATTATCTCTTATTGATCAACAGAGCTCTTCTGCTCTTTCTCTCTCTCTCCTCTCCGCATATCCTATCGTTTTAATGATAGTTAGAAAACAAAAGCAAAACATTAAATATATTAATACCATTAATGCAATTCAACAAATTTAGCTGAAATCCCCTTTTCTTGCGATTATTCCAAAACAAGTCAACAACAAACAGATCGATATATTTATTTTTATTTCTCATTCGCCTTATATAACAACACTTTGCGTTACGAACGATGAGTTAAACCGTTTTTCGCGAGTCTCGACTCACGGCTACAGTCTTTAAGACTAACGCTCTTATTGTTGTTATAGAGACTTCTAATACCTAAACATTTTTATTTTCAATGTTATCCGATGAGCACCCGAATGGTATGACTGTCCGATTAATTAGTAAATTAATGTGTCTGGCTTATTCTTGTTTGAGTTTAATGTGAAATTTAGCTTAAATAGGTATAGGTATCAATAATTTTTTATTTAGCTTGAACATATTATTATTTATTGGTAATGTCTTTTTAAATTATGTATAATGTTAGAAATAATATAGTTGGTTTGTTGTTTTATTATGTCTAATTTAATCTAGCCCGAACGTGCAGGTTTAATTCTTGTTTTTGTTTGCGCATCTCTATTTCTCTCTTTATTTGATTGGCGATAGGCTATAAACCAAAGCATTATATGAAGTCATAAACAAAATGAATAGACGAGTGAAGAGAGAAAAATACGTAATATAAGAGAAAAACAATTGAGAATAGAATCTAAGAAAAAACGGACTGTTTTTCAGCTTTTATTTTATTACTATTATTAGCAATTGTTTTGTTTTTGTTTGTTTATGCAATTCTCTCTCTCCTGCTCTCTCTCTCCCCTACGCTCTCTCTCTCTCTCTCTCTCTCTCTCTCTTAATTTTATTTTTTATGTTTTTGTTGTTTTGTTTTTTTTCCTATTGTTATAAAAATATTCTGTTATTACGTCAAAAAGCATTTTATATTTTATTTATTCTTATTCTCTGACTAATAGAAAAAACTGTTGAGAAAAACAAAATAAGATTTTCTTATTTTTTTATTTGATTTGATTTTATATATTTATTCCACTTCTTATATATTTATATTATATATGTGTGTCTTATTTCAAGCGCTTTTTGAAAATTATATGACAAATCATTTTTCAATTTTGTTTCTTATTTTTGTTTTTATTGTTTTGTTTTTTATACCTGTTTTCTACAAAAAGCTATTTTTTGTAAATAAATCAAATTTTTAAAACTTCTATAAAAATGTTACGAAAATAATAAATTAATATTAAATGTCTTAGAAAACTATATTTAAAAATATTAAAATTTTTACATTAATAAAATTAGAATACTTATGCAAATAAATTGTGCTAGCTTTGTTTTGACATTTTATTAATTAAACAGATATTTTTAAAATTAGCAAGATAATAATTAATAAAGTAAATTTACTCTTATATTAATGTCAAAACTATTTCAAATTAAATGTAACCAAGCATAATTGTTTTATTAATCTAGATCAAAACCATTATTACAAAATAAGCTTGTTTTGTTTTTGTTATTTTATCTTGGAATCGATAAAACGTATAAATTATCAAGCATAATTTTTTTACACCTTTGTGATTAATGATAGAATTATTATTAACAATGTTTTTGTTATTTGTTCTAGCTATAATTTATTTGTTTATTGTTTGAACATTAAATTTTTTTTATTGAATTATAAACAGGTTTTGTTTTAATAATAATTTACTTAATACAATACATATTAAAAAATGTACAATGTTGATTTAAATTAAAATTATATAATCAATTAATTAAAATTATTATTTAACGACAACAAGAGATAAAAACTATGTTTACCAAGCAATCTTTTTCATATTAATATCAATATGAAATTTTGTTTATTTCAAGCATTACTTCAAAGCTAACCTTGAATTGTAAATTAAATTCAAAAACAAATTATCGTATTTATGCATAACAGCAAGCGAGTATTATTTCTATTTAATCAACATGCTTATTAATAGCATTGCTTACATAAACAAAAACTCATAAATATATATTACTGTACATATATATTAAAACTTTTTTAATCATTAAAACAAAAACAATAAACAGTTAGCTATCGATAAAAAACAATTTTTACAGTTATATCCGAATCAATACATAAGCCATAAAAATATAAATTTATATAACTATTACATAACAAAAGTGGTGCTAAAAGTCCAGGAAAGCCTAAATAAAATTAAAGCACCAGGTGCACTTCAATTTATTTGATGGCCTACACGGTGGTTGGCCGTCTTCCTGTGCTAAATGGTGTATGGGTTAAGAGGCACCGGCAGTACACAAAAGAGTAGGTAAAGAGTATTTTGCAGCACAAAAATCACTACAATATTCACGTAATCGCATACATAATACAACACAACATAACGTAATAACAGATTTTTATTTCTCTCTATTTTCTATACCTATTTTCCTTGACATTGAAAAACGGCGTTATTTTTCTCTCTCATTCTTACTCTTTCACAACATTTCCTTTTTTGTATACAATAAGTGATTTTTTCTTCGGTTCATAAATAGAAATTTATTTTTCGACTTCTGTTTTGAAGTGATTTTTCTCTCCGTTTTTGTTGGAGTTTTGCGCAAATTTTGATGCGATTTAGCAAACATTTAGTGAACCCCTTATGCTATCCAATTGTCGGAATGCTTACCGTTTTTCTCGTTGTTATTGTATTTAGTATATACTTGAAGATCTAAATAAATTATTCTTGCTGAGTTTACTTGGGATAGGTGATTTAAATCGTCTTTTGCAGTTTGTTCGGGTTTTAATTTACATAAATTTTAATATATATCGATTTAATCATTATTATTGTGCAAGCTTAATAAATACGCATTATACTCTGTATTAATTTAAAGTAATTTTTATTTAAACAAGTTAATAATTAAAATTATTTTAAAAATTTTATTGACAATATGACAAATTAGAAATTTTTATCATGTTGAATTTATACAAATTATTAATTGTTAAATTTTAGTTAGAATAAATTACAAATATATTAATTTTAAAAGTACATTTATTAATAAACAGTTTCAAAAACAAAATGTTTGCCACAATCGGGTGTCGACTGTATCTCAAACAGCCGGCGAATTTATCTCAAGTCCCAGTGAGAAAATAAAAGGGGTTTGCGCTTCGACTCCGGTGTCAAAGACCAGAAATATTTTGTTTTCCGCAATTCTATTCAATAAAAACGTCATATTATATAACATTTTGTTTGTATACGTATTCCCAAAACACAATTCCCGAAAATCCAACTGTTCTTCACTGCCTCTGCCTTTGCCTCTCTATTGCCGATTATTTATTGCTTTGTTTTGTGTTTGTGTTTTGCAATATTTTTTTCTCTTATATTCTCTTACTCTCCTTTCTCCCGTTCCCCTCCTCACACATGCGTTTGGCACCAATACTGACCCGTATGTCCAAAAATACACTTTATTTTTCTCAAACTTTTTTATTGTTATTTTTTGGTTTATTTTTTGGTTTATTTTTCTTGGAATAGCGTTTTGTATTGACTTTTATTTTATTTTCTTATCTACATATTCTTCCCTTACGTGAATTGTTTTGCTTTTGTTTGTTTCGAGTGTCTTGATAAAGTTTTTATTTTTAAAACTTTTTTCAGATTATTTTTTTTTACTTTTTATGTTTTTTCTTTTTGTTTAATTATTTTAAGTATTTCTTAATCAATCACTATTTAAGCTACACTATTATAATGTTAAAGTGATCTTGTTAATTAGTTTGGGTTTTTATTTAGCATTTATGATTTTAACACTAAACAGGAATAAAAATTTTAATCAAATTAAAATTGATATAAAAATTTAGTTATATTTTTATTTTGTCATGCTAGTATTATATATTATATGTTTATTATTTATATTAATATTTTAATTTTTTATATAAAATTTATATTAATATCAAATGTTATTTATTTTTAGAAAATATATTTGAATTTAATAATCAAAATATATCTAAATATAAAAAACATTTGAATATATTTATAAATTTGATTTAAAAATTTCTTAACTTTTTTAATGCATATAAAATATGTATTTTATATATTATTTTATGACTATTTCTCTTTCTATTTACTGTCTATTTATTATTATTTTTTTTTCTAAAAAACAATAAATAATTTGAACAATAAGTTCCAATTTTGTTGAATATTATTCATTCGAAAATTGTCATAAAAATTCTTATATAAAGATATTAAATATGGAAAAGTACAATCTGATATGATCAAGTTCATTTAAAAATTATAACAACAGTAATCATGTGCTCTATTGCGCAATTATATACACTTAAAAATATGTATAAATTACGTTTAAAATTAATTATAAAAAATGCTACATGTATATTTCAAATAAAATTTATAAATTAATTAATCAAGCTACTATGATTATATGATTTTATCACGTTTAATTCTTATTAATAATGTATAATAAATTTAAAAAGACAAAATAATATAAATTTATTTGCTTGCACATATCCATTATATATTTTTAAATACAGCAATAAATCAAAAAAAAAGTTTTTATATATAAGTTATAAAAAAATCTTCAAAAAAAAATAATCTAAAGACAACTCAATAAATGTTATGTATTCTCTGTTTTTAAAAGAATAAATTATTAATAATTATTGAATATTATCTAACATTATATGTATGCAAAACAATAGATTTCAATTTGCGATGAGACTCGTATTCAGACGATTCGAGTGAACTTTGAGTCGAGAAAATCTATATTTCAGTTAAGAGTAAGAAAATGAATTGTTGGGCAAAAAAAATATTAATGCATTAAAACAGAAACTTATGTTTGTTTTACGACAAGAGAAAAAACTTTCTTTTTTCTTCTTTTACTCCATTTTCTAGCCTATGCTCTCTCTTTGTTAATAATTATTGAATATTTGTTTTTCGACGAATATATTATTTTTTTTATTTTATATAAAGTTTTTTTATACATTATTTTCTGTTGAGGCGATGAGAGAAGAGCTGAACTGTAATTCTTAAGCAGAAGTGCATTAAGACTAATGTCTTGAAGCGAATAAATGACAGCAAAAGAAAAAATTTGTTATAGTTTTTAAAAATTTTTATTTGTTTTTCGACGAATATATTTAATTATTTATTTTATAACTCAATACTTACTCTCAGCTCTCTTCTCATATTTCTCTCTTCCTCTCTTGCTCTCTCTCTCTCTCTCTCCTGCTCTCTCTCCTGCTCTCTCTCCTACTCTCTCTCTCCTACTCTCTCTTTCCTACTCTCTCTCTCCTACTCTCTCTCTCCTACTCTCTCTCTCCTATTCTCTCTCTCCTACTCTTTCTCTCTCTCCTGCTCTCTCTCCTGCTCTCTCTCCTACTCTCTCTCTCTCCTACTCTCTCTCTCCTACTCTCTCTCCTCCTACTCTCTCTCTCTCTCTCTCTCTCTCTCTTCTGCTCTCTCCTGTTCTCTCTTTAACTTTCTTAACATTTTCTACTCTTCATCCTTTGAATTAGTATTAGTTAAACTGTTTTAATGTCTATTTCTTATAATTTTCTTAAATTTCTTAAAATTAAAAAAACAATTTTCATTTGTTTCAAAATTCTATTACTGTATATATATTTTATTTCTGTTTATTTATTTATTTAAGTAAACGAACAAACATATATCAACTGATGACGAAATAGCTGTCCTAGAGTTGGAATCAAACCATGTCTTTATATCAAAGACTATTTGATTTAAACATTGATTTGTTTTCTACTTAAATTTTTCTAGTTAAATTAAAAAATAGTTTGTTTTCTACTTTAGGGGGGAGAGAGAGAGAGAGAGAGAGAGAGAGAGAGAGAGAGAGAGAGAGAGAGAGAGAAGAGAACGTAAAACGTAAGAGCGGGCGTTTTATCCTAGTATAAAATATTTGTCAAAATATATAATACGTTCGAGTGGTTGATATAACTGTTTTTTTTAATTTAAGGGTTTTTGTTAACTTTTTTCTTATTAAATAAATAATTTATTTTATGTTTTGAATGCATTTCCTATTTAATTTTAAATAAATATTTTATAATTTTTATGTTTTTTTTCTGTAATGTAATTATTTTCTCATTTGAGCTGAGTTTGTATTTTTGTCTTTAAATTTGGAATAAATTCTCTTTAAAAATAAGTCCTTAATTAAAATGAATATTTTTTTCTAGCAAGAAAGAATTTTTTAAAAAGAGCTTTAAGTCTTAAAATAAAAAAATAATTTTTAATGAATTTTATTATTTATAACTCGATGTGCAGTATATCACAAGAGTTTGTATTTAAGACATTTTGTTTTAAAAGCTTAAAATTTTAAACTTATTTTTTTTCATTACTTAGAAATGTATTTAAACTATAAAAATATATAAATTTTTTATTAATATTTTAATCTTTAATTTTGGATTTAATTGTTAATAAATAAAATTTTTATTACTTTTATATAACTATTTGGAAACTGTTTTCTAATTTCTGTTAAATTTCAAAATGTTTTTAAAATTCTTTTTTAATTTGAAAACTTTTATTTTGAAAATTTTTATCCATAACTGAAATTTTTGAAAAAAAGCAATTATAAAGTTATTAAAAAAATAATTTTTGCAAATTTGTCAAAATCTAACAATTAGTATAAATAAAAGTTAAAAAGTCTTATTAAAAATATGACTTTTTTTACACTAATAGACAAACATTAATAAAAATATATTTAACATATTATACAATAAACTAAAAAATAAATTAATTTAAAAAATGCTAAAAATTTTGATACAAAATAGATTAGAAATAAGAAATTTGCATAAATTTGATCAAAAATTTATCTTGTTATTTAGAATGAAATGATGGACATTGGGAACGATGTGATAAACCTGTCCTCACGTAGTAGTAAACGACAATTCAATGACAGTCTGTCTAATGGATCGCAACAGCAGTTGTCTCATAGTCTGGGTCTCTCACAACTGGCCGCCGATCACGAGTCCGACCATTTGATGGTAAGCTTTGAATATATTTATAAATTGTTTATATATTTAGAATTTTTTTTTAATTTTTGTAAATTTAATTAATTTAAAAAAGAATTAAATGCACATGTACTGATATTTATTTTTTGAACTAGTTTATATTTGAATTTATATTAATTATGTTTTTGAGAGTTAAATTAAAAATATTTACAAATGATAAAAACTTTTAAAAACTTTTCTAACAATAAAAAACAACAATTTTTTATAAACATTCTGAACAAATAAGGGAAAAAAATTAATATGCAAAAAAAAATCTATTTACTACCAATTTGTACAAATACTGTACAAGCTAGGGAGTAAATAAATCTATTGATCTGCAATTATGTCATTGAGTAATTATACTAGCAAACATTAATTAGTTGGCAGTGGAAAAAAACAACATGTAACAAAACTACTTATATAACAACAAAAAAGCGCCTGAACAAACAATAATCGAGCAAGGCATTGCGTGCTAAACAATCTGTGTCTCACAATTCGCGTGTTTTTTGTCACCAAAAAATAAAAACATACGAAAAAAAATTATGTTTCACTCAATTGTGTTATAATTTTCTTCTATGTATTTATAAATAAATATATTTTATTTCTCTTTATATTCAGTGTTTTCTGCGTTACTTGTATTTGGGGATAGCCAAGGGCGCGTTATAACAAAAATACAAATTTAAACTTTATCTAGCTTAGCTAAAAATTAAGTTTTTGCAAGATATTTTATGTTTTAGATTTATTTAATTTATAAACGACGTAATTTATGTTTAGATTAAAATTAATTAAATTTTTAGTTTAATTATATTAGATAAAATAAATTTAAATAATAAAAATTATTATTTTAACAAATTAAATTAATTTAGAAAAAATATAGCGACCAATTAGTCCGCTATAAAATATAAATTTTTATATAACTCATTAATTGACCAAGCTTGCTGATCCCAACATATACGGTATTATAGCAGAAAAAAACGCCAATAATATAAAGACATTATTATATTTGTGTTCGCTTTTCCTCAGCATAACCTCCTATTCCCAGAATTATTATCCATTTTCTGGTTTTTTATATAACATTTTTTTGTATGTATTCTGTGTATAGAGAAAAGAAATAGAAATACTATTCATTAGATTTTTTCTCTTTGCTATTGCTTTCACACCTTTTAATTTTATTTGCCATTCAGTGTCAGCCCTACTCTATATATAACGTTTTCAGTGTATATGTCGAACAACAAAATACAATTGAGTTTTGATTACTTTACTGACCGACCGATTCATTGGAAATACGTTTTTTTCTTGCCGTGAATTTTGCTGTTTTTTGCTACACTATATGTTTTTTGTCGATTTTATCTTTATTATATTTATTTAGTTATTTTTTATAAGATTTTTTTGCTAGTCTGTTGTTATGATTAAGATTTTTGCTTGACACAATCAGTAGTTTTTTGTTTTTGTTTTATTTATTTATTAAATTACTTTTCCAAGAAATGTATTATTGTTTTTATATTGTTCAATTTTTAAAAATTTAATAGTTTATTTAATTGCTATTAAATTAATTAAATTGTTTATATTTATATATGTTTTGAGAATTTTTGATTGTTAATTAAGCATGTTTAATTTTGTTATTTTTGAAAATAGCTTACTGGTTAGTTAATTATTTTTAATTAAGTTGATTAGCTAAATTTTAAATAATTTTTATATTTAAGATTAATTTAATTTTTATAAATTGAGATTTTTTACATAGCATATTTTATAATTAATATTTGTGCCAGAAAGTTTTTATTTATACTCGTTTGTTTGATTAGATTTATTTTATTCAATATATTGTTTTTATTACTTAAACTATATTTCTATACATTTATGACATCAAACACATGATTATTGTTATTATTATTTTTGTTTATCTATCGATTTATTGTTAATACATCTTGCTAAACAAAAAAAACCCATACATTCATTATTTACAATCGTTTTTGTCGAACAAACAATAAAAACGAATCGAAAAACATTATTGAAGTGAAGGTACAATTAATTAACTCAACACACAAATATAATCGAGCTAGATGGAAATTAATTTTTTACATAACGTACGTCATATTAAACAAACCATATTATATATTAAACTTTTTTGTTATTTTAAAGTTTAACAAGTTTAATCAATAATTAAGCATGTATAATCTGCATATTAAAAACTTTTTAACATTTATTTAGCAATTTTTGCTAAAATAATATTTTGATTAAAGTTTTCAAACATTTCTCGCAGCCATCAGTGAATTGCGTCAATTATTTTGCAAATAAATATTTTTCTACCATTTACTCAATAAATGCCATTGTATTTGATATTTGTTTTGTTTGTGCGTTAAGTATATTATGTTTTTCGGTACAACAAAAAAAAGTGAAATAAAAATAAAATAATGCAAAACACACTTGAAATCGATTTTTAGCGCTCAAACTATACAGCAAATTAATTTTATTTATTATGCTTGTACATTTACTCCGATATATTTTATATTATGAATACTAGAGTAAAGTTTCTTTGTTGTTTTTTGTTTGTATTTTTTTGTTTGTTTTCTGACTCTATATTTTGAATCGAAGTTTGCATTAGTTTTACTATTTATTTGTTTCGGACTTAGCGTATGGTTTATGTGAATATGTTTTGCATTTAATTAGATTTTATGTTTATTTTAATTCAAATTTTTGCTGAAATAATAGAATATTTTTTCTGAATTTTAATTTTATTTGTAAACAAAATTTTAAATTTAAATTATACTTTATTATTAATTTAAGCAAATTTATTAATTTTTTTGCATGAAACTTTTTCAAAATTTAAATTAAATCAATACTTATTTAGTTTAGTAAAAAAGATAATAATTATAAAAATTTAATTAAACTTTAAATAAATTAATTAAAATTTGTTTTAAATTTAGATAAACTAATTAAAAGTTTTAAAAATAAAATTTTAAAACAATTTACGAACATTTGAATAAAAATAAAAATATAAATATATAGAAAAATATTTATAGAAATTACATCAAAACGTGTTTTCTTATGTAAAACATCTTAATAATAAATAGAAAAGTTTGCATTTAATCCAAACACGATAAATTAATAAAATTATTAAATAAACTGCTATTATATTTATGTCCTATTATTATGATTGCAAAAAAAAAATTCAATCCGCCTTTAATTTTCGCATTTATATTATCATATATTCTATAATTTATATCCAAATCAACACAACATAACAGTATTGTATATATCATATAAACCGGGCTGGCCAAGGGAGTATAGATAAAATTTAAAAAATATCCTATTTTAATTTGAAAAATATTTACTCATAATATAATAGAAATTTGGATTAAGTTCAGACATATCTAAATAAATTACACATTTATCAGGGAAAATATTTTTTCTATTTTAATAATTTTTTAATTTGCCAATCTAGCTTTAGCTATACTTTGTGATTTTGTCTACCTTGGTAAACCCGGTTATATAGGGTGAGAAAAAAGTGTCGATTACTTTAATTTCGATATCGAAAGCGTAGACATTATCACACGTTATGCCATCGATTGCCCACTTCTTTACAATTGCAAAGTCACGCAATTTTTGTTTCGGTATAATTCAGGTTTTTTATCTTTTTTATATTATGTTTGATATTATTTTTCTATTATTTATATTTTTTTGTTGTTTTTTGGTTGTTGTATTTGTTTTTTTAATTAATAAATTTGTCTTGTTATTTTTTCTTGTAGTCTTCTATTTATAAATTATTTTGTTTTATTTTTATTTTTGTTTTGTTTGTATTTTGTTATTATTTTTTTTGTTTTTATAAATTAATTAATTATTTTTTGTTTTATTTTCTATTTAGTGCAATTAATAAACTAGATAAATTTTTCGAGAAAATTTTCCATCATGTCACATTAGACCAATAGAAGTTTATTATAGTTATCAAAACTTTTTTGTTTTTATTTTACAAATAAATAGTTTGAATTACAATAACAAAACAAAAAAAAAATAAGAAAATTATCTTCAAATCCAAGTACTTCTAAATAACATAAACTAATTATAACTTAATTACGTAATCAACGAATCGTAAAACTGTTGTTGATTTGAATAATACAATAATTTACTTAACACATCTCCAGCGCTAATAAAAGCCTTTTCGGGGAAAAACAACAAAATTTATGCATAATTTCGCACTTCTATTGAGACTTTTCATTAAAATCAATTAATATTTTAACCGAAAAAAAGCGAATTTCTGTTTAAATATTCGGCTTATTGTTTAAACAAGGCATAATTTATGAAAATAAAAAATTAAATAATAAAATAAATTCTCATTTCCAGTGATGAGAGCGCTTAGAAACTGAACACAAATATTGCTAATGAATAGTGTTTTTTCATTTAAATTTTCTCAACTGTTTATTGATTACAAATTTCAGCGCATTTTTTGTTTTTTTTTCTTTTCTTTGTTTCAATTCATTTCGGGTTTTATGCATATATTCTGTGCATATAATTTGAAAATGTGCAAGGTAGATAGATTTGTAAAGTTGAGTTTTAAAAACAATATAATATTTAATCAATTTTGACATGATAATCAAAGGATTACCGAGTTTATTTTTATATTTATTTTGTATTTAAGCTAGTCAATTTAGTTTTAAATATAATTTGGCGTATATTTTATCATGCAAATTAACAATTAACTAGTGTATATAATCTATCATGTAAAAAATATATAAATAATTTAAATTAGTAAGATTTGGATTTAATTTCCACTTGCACATCTCAAACAAATTTTATGCATATATTTTCCGCTCTTATGTAAGCCCTGAGAGGAATGGCGTTAAATAACTAATTGATGAATACATAGCGAGAGAGTGAGTGAAAGTGAGAGAGAGGGAGAGGGAGAGAGAGAGAAAGAGAAAAAAGAAAAGACAGAAATAGAGAGACAAAAGCAAATCATTAAATATTGTTTTCACGCTATTCTATACTAAAATAAAATTTTTTTAATTTTAGAGATAAATATAGTGTTTTTCATCCGCTCGTCGAACAACTCCAGCGCTAACTAACACTAAATGTTATGTAGGAGTGAAGCGATAGTCGGGTTGAGTTGAATAGGGATGGATTCGCATCGCTATAGCATTGCTTACAATTGCAAACTATAGCATCGGATCCATAAATAAATCAATTTTTTTTTCATTTGAAATATTAATAATAAATTGTCACAAATTTTCTACTTATTATTTTTGTTATTGTTATTCTGGTTCTTCGTATTTAGAAATATAATTCTTTTTATTCACTATATGTTAGACAACAATAAGGAATAAACTATTTTTTTGCCAATAAATCCTATGCCATCGTCTGCTCTCCCATTCCTCTCAGACAGTCTGCGGCTATCAATAAACTCATTGATGAAAAAAATCGACGAAAAACCTAATGAATAGTTTTGGTGTTTATCTGGCAATAGATGAAACAACAGGACATTTAGCCCAAACTGTTTGTACGAATTTCGGGCCTCTAATCGAAATAAGACCGAATAAATCGCTAGTTTTTTGCCTCTTTTTTATGCTTTAGTTTTCTTATTGTTTATTAAGTAATTTATATCTTTTTTGCCGACAATAAGTATAACTATTGCTATTTGACGGTTGATATAAGAGTTAGAATCGATTATTTTTTTTCGTGTTTTTGTTTGTATTGTGTTTTGAATTGAATTATTGTTTTTAATATAAAGTTTGTATATAATTATATTTTAATTATTAAATTATTTTGTATTATATATAAAAATATTGGTAACAGAATATGTGAATTAAATTTTTTTTATTAGAATTGCTTAAACAGATGAGAATCGGAATATTAAAAACTTTTTTTTATTAGTTTTAGAATAGATTTATATATTTTTATAAACTAAACAAATTATTCACGATTATTCTATAATCCGTAAATCAATTTTTAGTATAGCTATTTTATTAGCTAGATAATATTTCAAACAAAATTTAACAATTTATTTTATTTTTAAAAAAATAATTTTTATATATAAACAAAAATTTTGATAATATTGTCAGAACTAATTACTTTTAAAATATAACATTTTAATTTAATTGACTTGATACTTGATTA
>JAQFXP010000438.1:0-30392 GCA_034693685.1 Belba bartosi | reverse complement strand
TACATTCCATCGGAAACACAATAAGACGTCGAATAGTTTCCAGTTGTCCCGAAATAGTCCCATATTATCGATCGCTCAGGTTGTGCAAAATCTATCTCGAGATTCTAGTTTATCATAAATAAATCAAATTAATAAATTTTAAAATATTCTTAATTTAAACAAATAATTATTAATTAATATCAATAATATATTTAAAAGAATATCAATAAACTTGCCCAACCGGGAAGATATAGATTTGGATTAAATTGTTTAATTTTATTTTCAATTGCAAGATTAATTAATTGATGAAATGAAGGAAATTCAATTTTGTGTACTGTTGGCCACCAATTGTCGTGTATATTACCAAGATACTCAATATCACCACGGCGATATAATTCTCGCAGTATTTTTAACAATTCTACTCGCTCTATTTCGGGCATACATTTCCAATCTTTTCTAACTTGCAATTTTTTACAAGGTGGTCTTACTGGTTTAAAAGCAGCCTTGGTCATAAATTCATTTTGAATATACTTTCGGGCATTTTCTACATCTTCTTCCGTCCACTTTGGTATTGCACAGCGTCTGTAGATATTGTTCGAACATTCATCTGCCGTATTCACTATTAAAAAAATAATTATATTAATACAACATGCATTAATTTTAATAATTTTATTACATTTCTTTTCTAACTGCTTAATACTTGTGGTTTTATAAACAAAACCAAAACTTATTATTAGAGAAATTATAATTAATTTGTTAAAACTCATTATATGAGACAAAATACTATTATTATATTAAATTGTATATTTGCTTTAATTTATATAAAATTTGAAAAAATTACAAATTTAAATTTAAGTTCAATTAACTAATTTAATTTTATTAAAACATGTTTTATTTATTGAGCTATTTAAACGTTGGAAAATATCAGAAATGGCAAAAGTTAAGGATCAGGGAGGGGATTTTTTCTAACACACTCAAAAAACCTATATATTTATAATGAAATTTTGCCTAATTTAACTGGATTTAGTTAAATTAACTGAATTTAAACCGAATTTAGCACTAATTTACAGAAAATTTCCTAATTTTCGGCAAAAAATTCAAAAAATTTGGCGGCCGACAAAACCTTGAGAGGGGTACTTTTTTCGGACCAAATGCTATTGGGAAAAAACCAAATTTTCAAAATCAGGAGGAATTTTTGCCTGATCCCCCTTCCTTCTAAATCTCTGATGTTATATACTATTTTTTATTTTTGTGCTAAATTCGGTTTTTTAATCCGAGTCTAGACACACTATGTACTGCATTTTGCTTTACGGTAACTCACATTTGATCATCTATTCCTTAGCCTGGTCATAAGAAAATAATATAAGACTATTATTAGTTTAGGGATAACATTTTTCAAAGCAATACTATTGATCATGTTACTAAGTAAACTCACTTCTACTAAGCATTTCACTAATAAACAAATTATTTAAAACACAATATATGCAAATTAGCTATTAGATTGACATTATTATTATAATATAATAACAAAAACTACGATAGCTTAATTTTAATTTTTTGTTAAAAATATTTTTTTTAAATAAGGATATTAAAAAAAATTTTAAAAAATTAGAAGAATTTAAAGAAAATAATACTAAAACAATGAAAATATTAAATGAGAAGAAGATAAAGACATTATACTTGGATATTTTATAATTTTATTTATTATATTAATATATTTTAAGGTTAAAAGCAATTTGAGTTAATTCTTGAAGTTAGAATTTACCTCCCTATGTACATAGATGCTTTATAAATGGTATATTTTACCCTAAATGTAAATGCACTAATAATTTATGTGAGGTAATACAGTGTAAATTTATTAATGTAATTTATATGTATTCTATGAGAGTAATACTTTAAACCTTTGCCGCGCATGTTATTTTTTTATGTTTAATCGGCTCTAGTTATTAATATTTATATAATATATTTTTAGAAATATTACAAGTTTTAATTCAAGTTCAATTAACTAATTTAATTTGTTAAACATGTGTTAATAATAGTTTTATATTTTTATAACAATTTTTCTACCTTTTTAATAATATTTATTTTATAAATAAAACCAAAACAATTCAAAAGACGGGTTGGAATTGCTATATAGTTTTTTGATTTAAAATTGCCAATTTTGCTTTATGCCACCAGGTATCACTTTTAATTGAATTTGTTTGAACGCAAAATCTGTGCTTTACTAATTTAATAGTGCTGCCACAAACTGACATGCTATAGTTATTCACTAGGTGTCAGGTGCTCTCGGAGTAGTGAAATACGATAGGCTCTTTTGTGTTGTATATCAATAAAAAAATAAACTTTGTTAAATAGATAATCAATTTCCATAAAAATATTATTTATTTTATTGTATTTTTGTATATTTATAATGAAAACAATTCTATAACAACAGCTATAAAAAAAATTGTAAATAAATGATCCAGTTGAATTAGTAATTCTGTTTAGTGATTAGTTTAAAAAAAATTATTTTAATTCTTTATACTGTCACTATTTTGTAGTACTTATAAGCAATTTTGTAAACTACTTCTGTAACAAATTGCTTGGGTAAAATTTTGAAATAAGTTTGATTAACTAAAACTGATTTTGAATTTAAGTTTAAAAAATAAAAATAAAAGTTCTTTAAATTAAAAAATCTAAAAGTTATTTAATTTTAAATGTAATAAATAAATTGTTGTTAATTCAATTTAATAATTTATTATAATTTAACATTAAACATTAATTTATAATTAAAATGGAAAATCCATAAATATTCAAGCTAAATATTTATTGTAAACTTATAACAAAGTAATCATATTTTTTTTTAATAATAAGTATTGGTTTTATTTATAAAATCAATAATAACGAAAACATAGAAAAAAGTGTAATAACATAATTTTAATTAATAAATTTTGATATTAATATAATTATTATTTTTCAATAGTAAACAATGCAAATGAATGTTTAGACAATATCTACAGACGCTGTGCAATACCCAAGTATACGGACGAAGATGCAGAAAATGCCCGAAAGTATATACAAAACAAATATATGACCGAGGATAGTTATAAACCAGTTAAATCTTTTTGCAAAAATAAGTCAATTATAAACTACAATTATGGACTACAATAACCGTATTTATTCAAATCAAGTATTAAATCGATTGCAAATTTTTGATTCTAAAGTATAATAAGCCAAACATTAATACTATATCATATCTCAATCTAACTTCCTGACGTTTGCCATTCTCAGTATCTCCATAACGTGGAAACATTGGAATAGGTTTGCACTCAGTATTACAATTAACTACTTCTGGCAAACCATGCATTAATGGGTTGTAATCCCCGGCCACACAAATTGGAAAATATTTTTATAACATTTCTTTCAGAAGAGCTTTTCGAAGCCGTTGCAACGCAATTGGTTCGAGATATGGTTTTCCTTTAAGCACCTGGGTAACTTTAGCTAAAATATCTTCGGGTATAAAACATAAATCACCAAATGTAAACGTGTATGCATCGAGGATTGTGTAGTTTGTAAAATAAGTAACCGGGTTAAGTATGTTTCCAACTTGAAACTTCCCAGTTATTGGATTTACACATAAAGCTGTATTATATTGTACTGGAGTTAAATTTGATGAATTATATAAAGTTAATCGTTATACAGTCAGTTTCAGAAATGTGTGATCAAAATTGAGGTAGTAGAAATCTGAGCATTCTGGAGCAACTTATTGTACCGCTATGAAACTCCGCCATTAATATTTGATTGGATGACTTTTTGCAATTTAAATTTTTAAATTAAACAAGTACATTTAATATTGACTATGTAAAACATTAAAGGTATTTTTTTAACATGTTTAATAAAATTTAAAATAAAGTAATAATAATTTTATATATTCAAAATTTAGCTAGTTGTAATTAATATATTATAATAAAAATAATTATTTATAGTTTAAACGTATAATATTATTTATATTTTCAATTTTTATTAATTTAATATGTTAAAAGCATACCTTTAATATTTTACATAGTCAATATTGAATGTACTTGTTGAATTTAAAATTTAAAATTGCAAAAAGCCAGCTAATCAAATATTAATGGCGTATTTGCATAGCGGTAAAATGAGTTGCTCCAGAGTGCTCAGATTTCTACTACTTTGATTTTAATCACACATTTCTGAAACTGACTGTAAAGTTAATACATTATGCCATAAATAAAATGTAACACTATATTAAATTTAAAAAAATAATTTTGGCAAAATATAACAAAACAATATTATAAAAATTATTAAAATAATATCAAATTGTATAATAAAAATGCTTAAATTATTATTATATTTTAATCTACAAATATTTCTTTTTAATATTTTAAATCAACATACTCATTAGATGCAGAAAGGATACTAATGTCGCCATACCAACCGCCAATTGACAAATGTGGCCAAAAATGTGTGCCAAATAATGCATATAAACTAAAACCAACATATTGTACTGATTTTGTAAACAATTCAGGACTGTAGCAAGGTGGTATAGTACCATCCTCATTCCATTGCCGACGCATACATCGAACCATTTTTAGATTAGTATACATTCCATCGGAAACACAATAAGACGTCAAATAGTTTCCAATTGTCCCGAAATAGTCCCATAGCATTGATTTCTTTGATTGTGCAAAATTCAACTCAGGAAACTAGTTTATTAAAATTAAATTAAATTGTTAAATTTTATTGTATTAAAATTTTATATATAAATATATATATTTAAACATTTAACTTATATATATATTATCATTAATATATTTAAGCTATGTAACTATACAAACCCAAATGGGAAGATATAAATTTGGATTAAATTTTCTAATTTTATTTTTCAGCGCAAAAGTCAGGAATTGATAAAACGAAATAAATTTAATTTTGCGCGAAACGCTTTACCAATTATTATGCACATTAGCTAGCTATTCAATATCACCACGGCGATATAATTCTCGAAATATTTTTATCAATTCATTTTTTGGCATACATTTCCATATTTTTTTTACACGTAACTTTTGGCAAGGTGGTTTTGTTGGTTTAAAAGCTGCCTCGGTTAGAAATTTGTTTTGTATATACTTTTGGGCATTTTCTACATCTTCTTACGTATACTTAGGTATTGAACACCGTTTGTAGATATTGTCTGAACATTTATCCTTGCTCACTTAAAAAACAATAATTTTATTAATATACCATGAATTAATTTTAAAGTTTTATTACATTTTTTTTGCTGTTTTTTAATATTGATTTTACAAATAAAACCAATACTTATTATCAAAAAAATTATTTTTTTTGTTAAAACATTATATAAAAAAAATATTAATATTATATAAATTTGTATATTTATATAAAATTTATTTTTATAAATTAATATGTTCTAATTTAAGTTTAATTAACTAATTTAATTTTTAGTAAACATGTGCAATTAATATTTTTTATAATTATTATATATAAAGTTTTATTACATTTTCTAGATGTTCAGTTTTATTTATTTTGTAAATAAAATCAAAATTTTTAATTAATCAAATATTTATCACTTTGTTAAAGCACATAATTAATATTAGTATAAATAAAAGTATTTAATTTATTAATATTATTGTGTCTTATATTTAAATATTTTAAATAACTTTATTTTTTTATCTTATATATAATAATATAAAATAAAATAAATAATTATTTTTTCAATTTTATTAATTACAAGTTTTACAAAAGTTCAATAAACTGATAAAATCATTTAACAAGTAAAATAAAAATTATTATTATTTATATTTATTTAATTTGTAACATTAGATAAAATTTTTAATGATAAACCAGGTGGTTTTTATTTTGCAATCAGCGTAAAGCTAACATGTTCAAACTGACCAATTTACTGACCAACATAGAACATTATTTCTAGTTCTAAAGCGCATGATCATTATATAGTAAAATTTTCATTCTTATAACTAGTTATAATTTTAATGAACTTTTTTTAAATATTACAAAAAATTATTAAGCGTAATGTATGACAATTAGAGTTAAATATATTAAACTTTAGAAAGATGTTTTTGCAAAGTTTAAAATATTTGTTACTCACTTTATTTATTTAGTTAACAAGTAAAAAAGGCATATCTGCATAGACCTAAGAGATAAGGCTCAGGTCTATGCAGATATACTGTTTTTGTTTGTTTAATTAATAACTATATGTTAGTAAGCTCATTTTAAACTCTAAATAAATATATACTCAACTATTAGATTACATTTATTATATTATTTGTAATTCTCATCTCATTAAAAATGTAACTATATATAGGACTAACACTTCTGCTATATAATGCTTATTCGCTTTAGAACTATAAATAATGTTTAAAACTTTTTCAATTTGGACTTGTTAGGTCTACAATATTTCGGACAATCAGTTTATTTTGAACTAACAATAACTTAGAATTTAAAACTCATTTTATAAATTAAAAACACTATCGATATATATTCCATCAAACATAAACTAAACAAAAATAAATTAAAATAATTTATAATAGATTATCAAGCATAAATTAAATGTCAAATTGAAAAACTCATTTTAATCATGTCAATTTATTTGCGAATAAAGTCTGATTCAATAATTTCGTATCGATTTTTGGAAAACTGGCTATAATTTGTCTTATGAGAGACAGTTAATGTCGAAAAATAAAACGAAAATGTCGCTTGCTAGAGCAAATTTCAATCTTAAGGCTTTTATAATGACTTTTATTTTTCTTAAACTATTATTTTACTCATTAAACGCGAATTCGTATTCGAGTCAAGTGTTTATTTGAATCTAAAGCTATTTTAATGGCAAAACACTTTCAAATGTTAATTAAAACACAATTGAAATTCTCGTCGTTTCAAAGCAATGTATTAATGTTGGGATTATATAATAGAAAAAATTCCACTTAAGCGGTGATAATGTGAACGAATTTTTTTTTCACTTATTTCACACAAGAATTGAAGTTCAAAGTAGTAGTGACTCCGATGTGTAATGCGGACTAACTTTGACTTTTTAAAGCTATATATCAATATTAAGCGAACAAAAAGCAATTGAAAATTTTGTATCCTTGCCACTTTTTTCTGAATGACTTCAGCTCTGAATGATGAGAATTATTCTTTTCTCTAAACGCTATTAAATCCCTTTTTTCGATCCACTCGACGCTAACTCACAAACAATTTCAATGAAAACTCAAAACTCGAATAAATTGTAATTTTTTTAAAACATTTTATCTGATCAACTCATATGACAAAAATATAGTATCATATAAACAAGCACTAAGTCATCGCTATATTTCCATTTTTTAATTTTTTAAATTATATTTAAATAATTCATATGCTAAGATTTTAGCAAGCTAATTAAATTGTTATATTTTTAAATACTTATTTAAATTAGTAAAAATAATGTTTATTAAAATAATTTTAAGCCTTTTAAATAAAATAATAAATTGTAAAAATATTTATTTATTTAAAATATTATTCATGTTATGTTTTTAAAAGTAAAAATTTTATTTTTAGCAAGTTTTAATCAAAAATAATTTTATTAAACAAAGTGCATTTTTGTAATATGTTAATTTATCTTTTTAAGTAAATGATAAAATATGTTATTTATATTTTTTTAGCAAATATACGTAATATAAGTTTGTCAAATTTATTTAAAAGTTTTAAATCAGATATGGCAAGCTTTAATAAAGTAATAATTTATTCTAAAAATTATTTTAGTTTTAAACTCACATAATTTTGAGCTAAATCTCCTGGGTAGGTATGTGCAACTCACATTTTATTTGGCTTCATTAAATAAAACATATAAATATACTCAAAACATGATAGTATTTACTAATTCATAACAAAGTTTTTACAACAATTTATTTTATATAAAATTTTAAAACTAAAGTTGAAATTAAAAAAAAGCAATTTCAACATTTTTAAAAATGACAAACATCAATTTTTTGCAAAAACGAGCAAAAATACATAAAGCATAACATTTATACGAAAAGTACACTTTCCTAACAAGAAATATATTGTTTAATAAGAGTAGTCTAAGAGCAACAGGAGGCTT
The DNA here is from genome assembly GCA_034693685.1 of Belba bartosi. Lineage (NCBI taxonomy): Eukaryota > Metazoa > Arthropoda > Arachnida > Sarcoptiformes > Damaeidae > Belba > Belba bartosi. The sequence goes on along the minus strand of JAQFXP010000438.1, from coordinate 22,312 downwards.
TAATTAACAACACAAACAAATGCTAAGCTCAAATAAAACAGATGGTGACTTTACTATTTACAAGATCAAATTAGAGTTCTAAAGCTAATCCAAGCTCTTGTTCGTTTCGATACTCAATTATAAATAATAAATGAATTTAAAGTTTAATGCTTAAATTATTTTATTTGGCAATAAATATTAAATTTAAACTAAAATTTGCCATTAATTAGAATTTGTGGCTAAAAGAGTGTCTGAAATTTGATTGCCTTTTGTTGAATGACTTCTTTTTTATAAACGCGAAAAAAGAATAAAATTCTCGAAATTCTAGAAAAGAGTGAAAAAAGACAAATAAAAAACGATTTCAAAGGAATATTGTATTAAATAAAAAAATGTGAAAAAAGCGAATAAATTGGATGAAAATGCTTTAGTGAGTAATGCGCAGAACTATCTGGGTTTGTGATGCTGTGCCAGCGATGCTATGCCTCTAATATACTAATACTGTTCACTACAGAACATATTCTCGTCTATCGCACAGCTCTCGAATCGCATCTCTTCTCTCGCTCTTCACATATATATACAAATATTATATCAAATTTATCGCTAATTCCTATATACAGTGCGATAGAGCGGAGAATTAGTCTAATATCTATGAAGTGGTGAAAAAAGGAACGCATTTATTGTCGAACATTGTCATACCTGAACCACTCGAAACTCACTTAAAAATGTCTTCAAGTTTTCCAAAGCATTTTTGTTTTCATCGAATCGTTAGCTTCTTCTGTGCGGTGAGTATTGTATAATATTTTTCTAAACATTTCCCACTCTTTCCACATCCAACTCGAACTCCTCTGTCTCTCAGAAGCCAACTATTTCTTTCTTATATTCGGATCGATATTTGTTTTATTTGTGTTAAGCCTTTCCACTACCACTACCAGAGTCAGAGCCAGAGCCGGTAAAACGGCATCAGATACTCTTAATTCAATTTATTTTTATATTTGTTAGTTTTGTTGCTATTTTTCACATCTGATATATAGACCAAAACAATATTTCATTGAATTAATTACAATCAATATTCTTCTTATTTAAACACTTCTAATACGAGTATTCAATTGGTTTAAGTGATGAAATGAGATTAAAAGACGACATAATTCGATACAAATTCAATATTTGGTATATAGTTTACGAGTCATTAATATATAAATAAAATATTGGGTTTCTATGGATTCTTCTCTTTCTTATTGAATATATCATTAAAATTCTGATGAGATTCAGAAATTTCATTAAACAATAAATTTATTATTTATTTCGATTTTTATAGATAAATGACACGATTAAAGAGAAAATTTTTGTTTTTAATTATCTTTGTAGACATTTTGTACTATTTTTATAAACAATTTAAATAAAATATCATTAATAATCGTAGCAATTAATTATAGCAATGAAATGTCAAAATATCTTAAAATATAAATTTTGATTAATATATGAAATATTGTTTCGGAATTCAATTCAATTACAATTAGAATCATAAACTAAATAAATTAAACTAAACTGAAATAAACTAATGGTTTGAATAGCTATTGATTATCGGTTCGTTCGTTGTGATCATCAAAAAGGACTGTCGAGTCCTGCCGCTGACCAACGACAACAAGCTGTGGCCCAGTATTGTCACCAACTCTTCATTTATGGAACACTTTATAAACCATTTCTACGACACAATACAAATCTATCACATAATTGTCATCAGCGCTGATGTAATCTTATTTCTGTTGGCTTTCATTAACATCTCTCCATCACAAGAAGATCTCAGATTTGGATTCCATTTACTCGTGAGTTAATCAAATTAAGCACATTATTAGCGAATCTCTTTCTGTCCTTACATTCCCATTCATTCCCTTTTATTGTTATACAAATTGAAATTTCAAGAGAAAACTCACAATTAGATTAGACTAGAAATTCAATTACGAGTCAGTTATTCCGAACTTCACCAAATCATTTGACACTGAACATATCTTTAGGTAATCATGATTGTGGCAAGATAATAATCATAATAGAGTGCATATATTTAATCAAATTCTATTGTTTTATCATATTTCTCAATTGATTTAAGCAATGTAAAACAATTTAATTAATTCTAATTTTAAGAAAACATAAAAATTGAGTAAAATTTTATTTCGAAAATATATTTCTAAATAAACAGTTGAGACTTAAAATTGAATTAAACAAAAATAAATATATATTGAAACCTGTGCCAAACTATATGAGACAATAACTAATAACAAATAGCTAATAGTTATCATATAATGTATACTGTAATCATGTATATATTATAAGGTGATCATAATTCTGGGCGGCATCACCTTGCTGACGTCGTACGCGTCGTACCTGGCGTTTCAGATGCCGTGCCACTCGCAGCAGGCCGGTGACAAGCCAAGTTCGGTAAAACAGGCATATCAGAGCCATAGCAATAGCAAAGGGAAGAGTCCGGTGAACGCATATATAGAGGAAGATATACTGATGCTCTCAGTGACAGCAATGGATGCTTTCGCTGCGTTTCTGTTCTTCTTATCTACAGTTGTCTTATGCGTTGATGCGAGAGAAGAGGCCATTCAAGACGAGTATGTGGCCAGAGTTAGGTCCAGTATTTATTGATATTTGATTTACTTTGCGCACAATTTTTCATTATAAACAATCACTCATTGACAACAAAACAAGAACTATATATCTGTATAAAAATTATCTTCTCTCAGTTCGACAACAAATCAATTCTCAATTTCCTATAAAATGTGACATTTTTTTGGTGAAAAATGATCAAAAATTTTCACGAAATAATCGTTTGTCTAAACAAGAAATTTTATGATAATTATTAATGCATTCAATGTATTTCGCAAACGAATTGCTCAAAAAATTATTTAATTAATTTTAGTGAAAAAGACTGAATTTATTCATTTGTTAGACTATTATATCGAAAATTAAATTTCTGTTCAAATTATATCACAGAACTGTTCATTAGTTTCTATTTTTTAAAAAACACAATTATATTGTCTATTATTCGAGATTAATGTTTTAGCTGAAACACACTTTTAGACATTGCTTAGTAATAAAGTTATAGAATATGATAATATGACAGATATTTCAGTAAAATTCCTGTTATTTAGTCTGATTTTCTGTAACTAATTTCAGTGATTTATATAACGAATTAAAACTGAATTTCTAGGAAAAACATCAATAAGTATACAAACAAAGCAAGAAATTTCATTGAAAAATAATCAAATTCTTAATAAACTAATTAAATATTAATTTTTCTAAAAAAAAAACCAAGTTGTAAATTTTGGCAACTGATGAAATCGATGCTTTCTTGTAATAAAAATTTTTTCTAAACTAAAAAACTGTTAAAAATTGTTTATTTAATGGAAAAAACGATGAAAATAAAATTTACAAAAAAATTTATTATTACTGTTATGTTCTTAATGTGTTTATTCACCTATTTTTTATAATGAAAAATAAATATTTGGAAATAATGGCTAAAATTAGTGAGATTTGGCTGCAATACGTCGATCGATAAATCGATGCCTTTTATTGCAATCAATTATCTCGTTCTCAAAGTTGAGATTTTTTTAAAAACATATTTTTCGGCTTTTTTGATATAAAATTGAATTATAGTTTCAAATAATGATCCAATCTTTTGCACAATACAGATAAGTAAGAATTATTAACTCAGTAATCGTTAGATAATATTCTACTTAATTCTTATTTATAGTCAAATACATATTAGACAAAAAGTGGATTTTATGTAATCCAGTCTCTGATGTGATTCTTAAAATATATTACTAGTAATGAGCATAAAGTGCAAAGATTTGATTTTTGATCTTGTTCACACTTGACAGCATTTGAGTTTCGTAAATAACTCTCCAGATAAAATTAAAATTATAATTTTATAATTTATTTTGGCCATAAAATAAATTTAAATTATTCAACATGATAATTTAATCTTATTTTCCTAATAAAACATTAATTACTGAAATTTGAAACACAACTCAGTTTTTTTTTATTTTAAAAATACATTTATTTTATTTTAATATTTTTTAAAATTATTTTTAAAAATATTTCTGCGATTAAAACAAAATATTCTTTAAAAATATTTTAAAATTAAACATAAGAATACTTATAATGTATTAAAAATATTAGCCATTCGGCAAACTATTGATTAACATAAGTCTCTCAGTCTCTTAAGCATTAAAACTAGTATTAAAACAGAGAAACATTAAAATTTAAGTAAGAATTAGCAGAAGTTTCGAAAAATTTGTGTCAAAGATCTATGCATGTGGATTTTATAGAGTCTTTTCGTGCAGTTATGTTAAATATTTTAAATAATTTACAAATCTGAGTAAGTTTTTATTTATACGGAATTTGGTTTTCAGTTAGATCAAGATACAACAAACTTAATATAAGCCCAGGGCTTAATAGTTTGCTATAAAGCTAGCCTGGCTTATTTTTAGGCTTTGTGTACATTACTAGTTATAAATATTAACGAGAAGTAACAGATATTATGATACAGAAAGAATATTAAGTCATTTAATACAAAATAATATATTTTTTGCTTCTCTGCCACAATATAATCAGATAAAAGAGCACTTCTTTATCCTTCAGATAATAATCTGGTAGAAAAAACAACTGTTTTTTGGGAATAAAAGTTGCGCAAAAATTTATTGTGGTACAATTGATTAAATTTTATTCCTATAGCTTAACAATTAGAATACTTATCTTGCTCAAAGCTTTAAGAAAATTTATTAATATTTAAAAATCATTTGAAAAAATATGTTCGATTAATGGGGGAGTAGTAGTAGTAGAAAAAGCAAGGGGGTATATGAAGCTATCTATAGATAGCAAAATAAGACTTTATGGTTAATTAACAAGATAAAACTTATTTTTTTAAAACTAAAAACTTAATTTGCAAACAAACTAGTAAATTTCCAAGCAATAACAAGCACTTTACCGCTCATTTATATAAAAATTTCTTTTATCTATGTTAAAATTCCACGTTAAAAATTCTAAAATCTATGTTAAAATATTACAGCCAGAAAACCTACTAAACCCCCTTAACGGCTAAAACCAACATAAATAGTTTTAATTTTTTTTTAATAATCTAAAACTATTAATAAATTGTTTTAAAGCTGTGAGCAAGATAAGTATTCTAATTGTAAGCGTAAGCGATTCTGTCTTTCAATAAACAATGTCAGAATATATAAACATGTTTATCCAAATTCCTAATGTATTCGGAAAAGTAATACAATTTTCAAATTTTTATTCTCTAGATATCAGATGAAAAAATTGATAGAATTCCCAGAATTGAAAACTTATCGTAAGAGTTATGCAATTGATTTGTTTGTATTTCGAGTCTCAAGTGTTGATGGGTTTCATTGATGCGATAGCGCTGAGTGTTTGGGAAACAAATCGATATATGCTTTGATGTATGCTTATAGTCAGTGCAGTATTTCCATAATAATAGCGTTTACACCGATTCCTATACTCCTTCGGTCAACAAACTGATGACCTTTTTGTTACTTTAAAACTAATGATTGTTTTTATATGCGATTGATTTCTTATATCGGTTTGACTTTGATTTTCTCATTCGAATTGACGGCCCTTTTGGGAAATGTCAGACTTATTGGATTCGCTTTTAGGAGTAGTATAAGTAGTGCCAAAACCCTATAGTTTATGATTTGAAAGCATAGAATACCGCAGTTTATCCAAAATTTATTTTTATCCAATAGTTTCAATCGATATAATATCGAAGATAACTGTCCGTTTGGACACCTGTCAAAGCCATAGATTAGAGTCATCTGGTTTTCAAATACCTGCTTAACGTAAGCCAGTTGAGGTGCCCAACGAACCTCCTTGGGCAGCTCTTCTATCGGGGCTAAGAAGCCGCACAGCATAACGTGAATTAGGTATAGGCCAACCGATAGACTAATAGCTAATTTATCATTAAAATGGGCTGCTATGCCAACTGTTTGGCCCAACCCTTGCGAGCACAACACCCCCGCACCCAATGTAAGCAAATATCCGATAAATCGATTTGATTCGTCGATTTGATTATTACTTTTGTAAGCAATTAAAGCATAACAAACAATAATTAATAGAGTTAGTGGCAATTCTACTATAGTTTTGGCCCAATAATAGGCTCCAGTGCTATACCAACCTGTCATAATTAATAATATATTTAAATTTAATAAATTAAGTTAATTAAGTCAATAAAGTAATAATTTCTAATACAATCCAATTAATCTAAATTGTCCGGATTTGTCAGAACCTAAACTTAATACTAGTTTTACAATACTGTATTACATATAACAGGGATTGAGAAGGTTGGCCGATCCAGGAGATCAGGGAAGACATTTTTCCCAAATACGCCTAAAATCACTTAATTTTATATGTAATTTAACATAATTTAACTGAACTTAAATCGAATTTAGCATCAATTTAGAAAAAATTATCTAATTTTGGGGAACCAAATGCTAGGGGGTAGGGGGAATAAATTTAAATTTTCAAAATTAGAGGGGGTTTTGGCTAATCCCCCTCTTCTTAATATCTAATTTATAGTCTAAAAGCCAATAAAACCAAAACACTTACCATTTTTGTGTTCATTAAAGAATATCTTGACCTCAGCCGCAAACATAGTAGTGGTGGCGACCACTGTCAGGAACATCAGTTCAATTGAGATAAAGAACTGTAAACTTAGGTTTTGTAGTACAAGTGCTTCTTCGCGCAACACTTCCACTGTCGTCACACAAGTAGTGTTTGAAGTGACGTCGAAACTGAAACAGCCGTCCGGTTCGCCCACGTGTTTGTTGAAGATGTTGGTCGCGATTAGAGCTAAAGCCATGAAACACATAAATTGTATTACCATTGCTGTCCATTGGGATCTGTAGGTGTAAGTCATGGTTCGAAGCAATAAATATAACATTTGTTTGAATTGAAATTTACAACTCTTGTGAAGTATGCCTTTCGGCGCCAAATAGCCCTCGACTAAGCATTTCTGTTGTAACTGAAGATTCTTTTTCAAGTTATTTGTTTTCGCCAATCGATGAAGACTTGCGTCATATTTGGACGCAATCTTCAGAAGCACTTCAATCGGGACCTGATATTCATTGCACTCAAACTGAGAACTCCTCAGGTGTTCCATCAGATCCTGCGGCGGCCCCTCATAGACACAGAGCCCACCCTTTGCCAGAACATACAACCGGTCGAAGAGCATCAGTACGTCATTGTTCGGCTGATGGATACTCGTGACGATCGCCATATTGTGCTTTCGGGACAAGTCTTTCAGACACCGGATCACCTGTTGGTCCAATCAATTCAATTATGTTTTCAATATTTACAACATTTTTGAGTTGTCTTACAATTTCCGCTGCATTACTGTCTAAACCACTCGTCGGTTCATCAATACATAGAATGTTTGGCTTTTTTAATGCCATTAACTCCAAAGCAATGGCCAAACGCTTCTGTTCGCCTCCACTACACCTACTGACTAATGTCTTCTTTATGTCACTAATCATTAGATCGACCAAAAGTTTTTCAGCGTTTAATTTATGGTCTATTTTCTCGATTTCATTACTGTTTTTCAATTTTGACGCATAAACTAGAGATTGAATTGCAGTCAAACCCATTAAAAGGTGTTCTGAAACATCCTGTACTATAAAACAGGAACGTATATCTCGTTCGGCGCTTAAGTATATACTGGTCTCGTCGTCCAAGCCGTCACTATTCATACCGTTTATACACTTTAAAAGAGTAGACTTTCCCGAACCCGACGGACCCATCAATGCATTCAAAGTCCCGAAATTTATTGAACCGCTTATGACATTCAAAATAGTCTTCGGTTTCCGACAGAGCAATGATCGACCGCTGAATTTAAGGTCAATCCAAGCAATGGCCAATTTTTTAACCAGTTTATTTGATTTTTGATTAATATTATCATTATTGTTATTATCTTCATTATTCATCATTTAAAAAAACAATTCAATCAAAATAACAAATAATAAGTTTAAAGAAAATATTTTATTAATTTAAAAAAATGTCGTACAATATGATACAAAACAAGGGTTTCGATCCGTTTCACAATTTTAATATATTTTTTTTATTATGTTATCAAATGTTTTTTTTCCTATTTATCTTAAACTATGTCAAAACCAATGAAATATATATTTTTTACTCAATGGCAAACACGAAATAGTATTAAGCAAATATTTGCATAAATTTTAAAATAAGAAATCATTTAAATATTTTAATGATATTATTCTATAAATGATTGTATTTCGTGATGCAGTGAATTAATGAACTAATTCTCTGGAAAACAAATTATTTCTTGTATTCCATTTTCATTATAGGTTCAAAAATAGTTTTAAATACATTTTACTAATTGACAAGTATTCAAACTATAGTATTTAATATTTTATTTGTAATTGTAATTGCTCAAATTTAAATGCATTTAGCAATATTTTTAAGCAAAATCTAAAAGCGCATTTTTATGTAATTGTATCGACTGTTCAGTTATTATATTAAACTTTGCCTAAAGAAATTGCATAAGTTTTGCAACTTATTTTACTTTATTTCAACTAGCAATTATTCATTATCAGAAAAGGGCAAATCCTATCCTAATAAGACAAACAGTTAAATATTAATAAGAAGCGCCCGGCACATGTTTACTTATGTACAGTATATAGTTAAAAATAAATGTAAGTTTAATGTAAAGCACATTAGAAATAAATAAAATAACATTTAAGAAATATTTTATACAAAATTGATTAAATGTTACACTTTAAACTGATTAAAATTTTGTTTGAGACATGCCTTGATATATTTTTTCCATTGAATGTTGTTTTCATTTTAAAATCAAAAATAAAATGTCTTTATTTATTTATTATACTTTATTCTTATTTATTCTTTAAATATTATTAATATTTCTTTAAATTTTTAATAATTATATAAATAATTTGGTTTAAAAAGGCTTAGCCTTAAAAGTTTAATTTATTTTGAGCTTGCATACGCTAATTAACCGATGTACTTTATAATTTGACTGAATTGTTTTTTGCAAATGAATAGGATTAAAAATTTTAAAATCCTAAACCGTAGAAAACAACTTTATTTCTATTAGCTCAATATATGTTAAATATTTATTACTGTATTACCAAATTACCTCGCTTACAATTGCGCGCAATTGTAGGCTAGTTTTTGATTAGGATGCAAGTATATCTAGATACAATTGCGCTAGATTTTAGACTAAACTTTTGTCAAAACTGTAAATAGTTTAAACATTTGTAATATCATAAGAAAGTTATTATTCATATTTATTTTCAAAAATAGCAATTATAAGACTGACTAAATTAAATAAATTATTTTTTAAAATTTATACTTTAATTTTTTTAAAATAAATATTTTATTATAATAATCAATTATACTTAGAACTTAAAATAACTTTTTAAAATTAATTATTAACATAATAAATTTAAGTGTATGTATACAATAAACAAATTTGCACTATTTTATCAAATAACTTATACATATTTTTTAATTGCATAATTGCATGTTTCTAATCAAGAGTGCAATTACTGCAATAGTATTTAGATTGGCCAGATTTGTCCTAAAATCACGTATAAATGGCCGCAATTGTAAGCGGGGTAATTTAATAATAAATTTAGATTTTTGTTTAAAATTAAAAATTACAAACTTTATAAATAATGAGACTTATTATACTTATAAAAATAATTTTTCAAATTACGATATTTTGATATAAGTTAAGTTAATTACTAATAATAAGAATGTATTAATAAAAATAAGAAATTATTACACTATAAGTTCAATAAGTTATAATAACTTTGGTTTAATAATTTAGTTTTGTTTTACATTAAATATAAAATTTTATATGAAGTTTAAAATAAATAAATATACAGGCTAATTATTTATTGTAAACTTGTTTTATTTTGCAATTCTTGCTTTTTTTGCTTAAACTATTAATTGATCTTACTGATTTAATTATTGTTTTTTAAAGTACTGTTATTTTTACATATTTTATTGCAATTATTTTATTAATATTGTATAACAAATCTTTATATAATTTATTAATTACAAATTTGTTTAATGTTTTTAAAAATAAAATTAATTAACAACAAATCTTTTTTCTAAAAATAATTTTAGATTTATATATTATGGCATCTATATTTTCAAAACATTTTATTGTTTTATGTTTATAAATTAATCTTTTTTAATTAAAAATATTCATGTAATTTTGTTATATTTTATTTTTATTAAAAATATTTTTATGAATTCTGTATTTTTGTCAAAAGTATTAAATTATTTTATATATTAATTAATTAATAAAATAAATTTATTAGTAATTTTTAAATTCTATGTTTAATATTCTAATCAAATTAATCAAGTTAATTAAAAAAATCAATTACTATTCTTTATTTCTAAATTTTGTTCAACTTTGTACACACCGGAAGATCAAATTTTTAAAAAACTATATTGGTGATCAAAATACTTTAATCTAATATTCTATAGACTATAGATGCTTGGCATCACTTTCGACAAATTAATAGATTCGAGTAATTACTGCAAAATTGGTTTAAAAAATTTATATACTGATAGATCTTATCGCATGTGTTGAGAATTTCACTGCTCTTTAGTCTGAGTTTAGTAACGTTTCTTGAAGTTTATAGTTAATAGTTTATTGATTTTATCAAAATAGTGTATTTTCTATTTGCTACTGCGTTACAAAATAGCTATCGGCTTCTCCAGCATCCCATCGGCCAAAACAATGCTATTATATGTGGGCAGTAAAGCAAAGCTACTAAGCTTTGTAATGCATTCAAATAATAACTTATTTTTTAAGTTTATTCAAGTTTACTAATATAGTTGAGTGAATATATTACTTTCAAACATTATTTTGTCGATTAATCTCAATAAACAATTAAGAAAAATTATTTTTGGTTATGATTAAACATAAAAACTATAATAGTTGAATCAAGATTATAAAGAGGTTACTTCTTATTTAGTTAATATAAATGTTCAAATTAGATATATATTCACAGATACACATTTAATAATATATAAATCATATCAACAATTAGAAAATACTTAGGAGTTATAGCATTAAGAACTAGTAGATTCAAATATGATAAAATAATAATAAACATAAAAATAACAAACTAAAATGAGTGAATTAATTGATTGATATTTGAATGTTGAGATCTTTGATTTTAATACTTAAAATTATTTTTGTTTAATAAATACACAGACATTCTTTCTTTACTAAATAAAATTAAAATTATTTCAAATTTAGCTAAATTACAGCAAAATTTTATAATGTGCAAATTTTACTTCAATTATTTTATTTCAATTTTATTCTAATTATTAAAAATAAACATTTAAATCATTAAATAAAGTTTTGATAAACTTGATATAATTAAGGGATCGAGAAGGGGGATCAGACAAAACCCCCTGATATTGAAAATTTGGATATATCCCCGGTCCCCGGTCCGCGAAAAGTTATCCTTCCCTCGACTTTTTGCCGGCCTCCGAAAGCGGCCGGCAAATTTTTTGGGCTTTTGGACCAAAATTAGAAAATTTTCTATAAATTGGTGCTAAATCCGGTTTAAATCTAGTTAATTTAACTAAATTTAGTTTAAATTTGGTTTAAACCCAGTTAAATTAGGCAAAATTTTATCATAAATATATGGCGTTTTTGAGAGTTTTTGGAAAAATGCGTCCCCTGATCCCCCCTGGACTTGGCCGACCTTCTCAATCCCTGATATAATTTAAGTTACTGTTAGATCGAATAAGCATTTATTCTTAATGAACATAAATAAAGCTAACTATGGTTTGGAGTACATTCCAATTCGAAACATCTTGACCATCAAGCTAAATTGGTGGCTTTTTGTTAGATTAAAATTAATGAATAATCTCTTCGATTGGTTTGACTTTGATTTTCTCATTCGAATTGACGGCTCTTTTGGGAAATGTCAGACCAATTGGATTTGCTTTTAGAAGTAGTATAAAAAGTGCCAAAAGTCTGTAGATTATTGTTTGAAAGCATAGAATTACACAATTTATCCAAAATTTATTTTTATCCAATAATTTCAATCGATATAAGAGTGAAGATAACTGCCCGCTCGGACACCTCTCAAAGCCATAAATTAGAATCAATTGATTCTCAAATATCTGCTTCACATAAGACAAGTGTGAAATCCATCGAATCTCTTTGGGCAGCTCTTCAATAGGCGAGAAGAAGCCGCAGAGCATTATTTGAGCAAGGTAGGCCCCCACTGACAGCACTATTGCCAACTTGTCGTTAGAGTTGGCTATAATGCCAATCGAAAGGCCCAAACCCTGCGAGCAAAGCACTCCAGCCGTTAACATAAACAAATATCCGATAAATCGATTCGATTCGTCGATTTGGTTATTCATTTTGTAAGCAATCAAAACATAGCAAACAATTATTAGTAAACTTAATGGCAATTCTACTATAGTTTTGGCCCAATAATAGGCTCCAGTGCTGTACCAACCTGTCAATCAATATTAGATGAAATCATTTTAAAACAAATAATAAGCAAATGTATTAATATATAAGCAATAAAATGGTGAAAAATAAATTTTAGGATGCAAAATTAGAATGGATGAAGTCTAAAATAGCAACAACTGTTTATTAACTTATTTTGTGTAATTTTAACCTTTCAATAAAATGCCTAGCTTAAATTATGTTATAGAGTTTGGGTGCAAAATTAAAATAATTTAAATTTGTGTTCATTTCAAGCAAACCACAAGTAATAAGCCTTGAATTATTCAAGCTCCTTCTAGCATGATAGCAGGCACATTTATAGAGATTAATGTAAACAAAAGAACATATACAGTACTTTACTTTAGAAACTATTCTTATATATTTAGCAAATATAATATTTATATAATAAAATGTTTAAACAGAATATGCTTTAAAATTAAATAAATTTTAGTATTGCATTCAGCAGATTAGTATTGTATTTACATTACAACTCATTGCTATTAATTCTAATATCATTGTAGTCTGAGATTAAAGTTGTGTCAAAAAGACTCACCATTTTTGTGTTCATTAAGAAATATCTTGACTTCAGTTGTGAACAACAAAGTGGTCGCTACGACAGTCAGGAACTGAATCGCAATTCCAACAAAAAACTGTAGATTTAAGTTCTGGAATAGAAATGACTCCTCTCTCAGCGCTTCGACTGTCTTAACACAACTGGTGTTTGTGTTGACACCAAAGCTGAAACAGCCGTCCGGTTCGCCCACCCGTTCGTTGAAGAGTTGGGTTATGATGAATGAGAGAACGACGAAGAATAGGAATTGTATTACCATTGCTGTCCATTGAACTCTAACCGTGAAAGTCATGGTTCGCAGTAATAAATACCACATTTGGTTTAATTTAAACTTTTTGCTCTTATGGGGTATACCGTTCGCCGCCAAATAACCCTCGACTGAGCACTTCTGTTGCAAATGCATATTCTTCTTCAGATTCTGTTTCGCCAATCGATGAAGACTTGCGTCATATTTGGACGCAATCTTCAGAAGCACTTCAATCGGGACCTGATATTCATTGCACTCAAACTGAGAACTCCTCAGGTGTTCCATCAGATCCTGCGGCGGCCCCTCATAGACACAGAGCCCACCCTTTGCCAGAACATACAACCGGTCGAAGAGCATCAGTACGTCATTGTTCGGCTGATGGATACTCGTGACGATCGCCATATTGTGCTTTCGGGACAAGTCTTTCAGACACCGGATCACCTGTTGGTCCAATCAATTCAATTATGTTTTCAATATTTACAACATTTTTGAGTTGTCTTACAATTTCCGCTGCATTACTGTCTAAACCACTCGTCGGTTCATCAATACATAGAATGTTTGGCTTTTTTAATGCCATTAACTCCAAAGCAATGGCCAAACGCTTCTGTTCGCCTCCACTACACCTACTGACTAATGTCTTCTTTATGTCACTTATCATTAGATCCGCCAATTGTTTTCGTGCATTTGATTTATGATTTATATTAATATTTTCGTTACTGTTCTTCAATTTTGACGCATAAACTAGAGATTGAATTGCAGTCAAACCCATTAAAAGGTGTTCTGAGATATCCTGTACTATAAAACAGGAACGTATATCTCGAGTGACGCTTAAGTATATATTAGTTTGAATGTCCAAACCGTCACTATTCAAGCCGTTTATACATTTTAAAAGAGTAGACTTTCCCGAACCCGACGGACCCATCAATGCATTTAAAGTCCCGAAATCTATTGAACCGCTTATGTCATTCAAAATGGTTTTCGTTTTCCGACTTAGCAGTGATCGACCGCTGAATTTAAGGTCAATCCAAGCGATGGCCAGTTCTCCAATAGTTCCGATCGACTTTCGGTGATTACCATAATCGCCATTCATTATCATTTTGAAGCTGTTAATGAACTATAATAATAATAATGTCTTAAAATAAAACATTAAAATCTAAATATGTCTTACAATGCAAAATAAACTTTCCTTTCGATCGTTTCTTACAGTTTTACATTAATTTTACTGAATTATCAAAACATTTTCCACGTATTCTCTAACATATTGAAACTAATAAAAAAACATAAACTTCTTTATAATTTATCGATACTTAAGTGTAGACACGAAACGATATGTATTCAAATATTTGCATAGATTCTAAAATAAAAATCTATTAAATATTTTGACAATAAATATCTCCAAATTGTTGTATGTCGTGATGGAAGGACTTAATGAACTAATTTTCATGAAAACAGATTATTTGCTTAAATACGTCTTTATTAGACTATTTTGTGTATTTTATTTCGCTAATTGTTGGAAAAGAAAAAAAATAATTGATTAATCAATAGTCAATTTAATAGTAATTGTTAATATAGAATACATGTATAATATAATACACATGTACAAAGACATTATTTGAGTTTTTAAAATACCAAATATGTTAATAAAAATTTTAATAAAATATTTATTTATTATTTTTATCATACTGTAGTTATATTTGTAATATTAAACTTCTTGGTAAATAAAAATCATTTTCAAATAATTCAAATGACATTTCAAGTCTATTTCAATCATTTAGATACTGCAGATATTTATTTATTTAATTAATTTCAAAAATCATTTAATGCGATTAAATTATTTTTATATAGAATGTAATTGGAAAGACTATTTTAATTAAATTATAGATATATAGAATGCTTTATAAATAGTTAAAAATAATTTTATATTTCTATAGCTAATCAATAAGTAAACCACTGGAGAAATACAGTACAAAGTAATGCACTATATATTCAAAGATCAATTCAATGAAATTTTTGTCAGTTTTTGAAATTTAATGCAGTTGTGAATAATTTAATTTCAATTTTTAAGCTTCTTATTAATGTAGCATGTTTTTAAATTTTGACTCTCACTTGTCAGATTTTATTAGAATTGAAAACTAATTTTTTTCTATTTTTATAAAAATAATCTTTTTAGAAGGTTTTGGAAAAACAAAAAATTAATTTAAATAATTTTTTATTTTAATTTGTAATAAAATTCTAATTTTGATAAAACAAAAATTTAATTATTATTTCTTAAAAGTTGTTTTGATTAAAAATATATAACACTTTAAAATTGTTGTTTATGTTAGTTTGTGAACACTTTTAAGGTTTTTAATAATATTTTTTGTTTTTAATAAATAAAATCAAGTTTTTATTTAATGTTAACATTTTTATTAAAATGACAAACCATTCTGTTTTTAAAATTAATTACAAAAATTGATTAATGTATTTAAAATTGTTTAATTTATTAAATAATATTTTGAGCTAGAAAATAACTATTAATAAATGTACTACTATTAATAACATAAGAAATTAAAGATTAGAAACAAGTTTTTACATTAATTTTCTCAGACAAACAAAAATTGCATCTTTTGTTTAAAAATCTTTTTATTCTTTTTAAAATAAAGTTTAAATTAATTAATTAAAAAACTTTTACTAAAAATTCATTCAATTATTCTTAAGTTGATTTTATTGATTTGTTAATATTAATAAAACTAAATAAAATATAACTTGTTTAAATTCAAATGCAATATAAAATTTTATATTTATCCTTAATAAATTATATTTTTAGATAATAATATTTATTTGCTATATTAAAAAAAACAAAAATCTCCCATGCTGATATTTTGATTAAACATTTTCAAACTTATGTTTCACAACAACCGAATTTATCAAAATAACAGTTATTCTTATTTCTATTGCCGGCCTCTGTTTAACCCAATTTAGACAATTTGTTCGACAGTTCCAACTGACCGAAAGAACCCAATATAGTTGTCGACTCTATTTTTTCGATCGGATATTATTGTTAACTCTTTTGTAAATTTCTGAAAGCAATTGTTTTTGGTGTAAAAGTTTGGCCACGTTTTTGACATATAGTTGAATCGAGTAATTGCTGGGAAATCCGTTTTTTGTGCATTTGTTGTATTCGATAAATTGATGCCATTTTCTAAAAGCTCTGCCGTTTCGGTTGAGTAACACATTTTCCAATCAATCGATTTAACTAAATATTTGCTATTGTATTGGTTAGAACATTGAGTCTATTCCTTCTGTAGCCCATCGGTCAAAGACAAAGTGCTTACATGTAGTGGACAGTAAAGTCTAGTCTATATTAATGTCTGGAAGAGCAAGAATCTTTTTTTCTAAAAGTTATTTTAGTTTAGAGATGCTAAAAAAAATTCCCAAAAACACTATAAACTATGTTGAATATAAAATATTTGTATTTATGAAAAACTCATTTAAACTCTGAAAATAAATTTGTTTTTATGTTTTACAAATTTGAATGTGTTTTGCATACTAAAATAATAAATATAAAGATTGCAAAATCAGAATGACTCATTTTTTATTTGAAGGAATACCCTAACAACCTAGCAAATGACGTAACAAATCATTTAATCACATATTCCAAATATGATATTCGATATCTAAATGTCGTTTTAATTGAATATTTTTAACTAGAGATCCAAATCATAAAAATAAGAATTTATTTATGTAAAAAGCATAAGTTGCTTGCTAAATTATTTATGACAAACAGATTTTATGCTCAATAGCATTTTACGTTTGGCAAACTGAGTTTTTTTGCACTATTAAAAAAACTCTTAAATTTTTATGCTGAATGTTTTATACTTCAATCGCATTCTAATGTTTAAAATAAACAATTTAACTTTGGATACAATTCTGGTAAACTATACATAATTAGATTTAAATCGATTCAAAGCTCTACCCCTAATCATGATAAATGAAAATGGCTTTCAAACGCATTCAAACACTTTTCTTGAATACCATTACTATCACTCAACGACTCAAAAGTTACAATAGTTTTCAAAAAAAAAACTTTTGATTAAGTGCTTTGACTTCCTCTTTAATTATCTGATTTATGAGTCAAATGACTGCAACGGTATCTGAATTGCATAACAACAGCGACATTGGATTAGAAATACTAATATTGTTTCAATTGGTTGCAACCAAATAGCAAACACATTATTCTACGTAATAAAAGGTTTTATAATTTCTATAAATTAGAGCTTCAATAGACTGACTCATCATAATTGTTCCGAAAGGCGTTAACTCATTGTTTCGAGAATAAGAATTTATATTCAGTTCATTTTTATTAGATATTTTGTAATTCAGTTGTGATTTAAACTATTATAACAATTTAGATAATTATAATGCATTTAATACATAGACCAGCGCTGCCATACTGGGGTCATATACCAGACGGCGTACACCCGGGCACTGTAATTGAAGTGAATGGCTTTATTCCCCATCACTGCAACAAATTCGAGATCAGTTTGTATAGCGGCCATGAAGTCGGACATCACGCAGAAAAGCACTCGAATATTGCACTACAGGTGCGGCCCAAACTGCACGGGAAGAAAGTTATTTGTAATTCAAGACAATATGGCAATTGGGGCTATAAGGAGAAGCACCGGGACTTCCATCACGTACACCACGGCTCCACTTTCGATATGATGATTGTTGTAGAGCACCAGCACTACAGGATTATGATTAATGGGCACACCATATGCCACTACCAACATCGGGTGCCTTTACACGAAGTACGCATTCTTAACATTGAGGGCCACTTAGATGTGCACCGAATTGAGTACCGGCACCAACACCACGGAGGGGTTGCTGTTACGCCCTACCCAACGGCGCCGGTCTACCCAGGCTCGTCATACCAACCGGCACAAACAGTCTACCCCTCATACAATCCGGCCCAAACAGTCTACCCCTCATACAATCCGGCCCAAACCATATACCCAGCAACCGTAGCCGCAGCCGCTCCTGTTTATGTAGCACCTACTATACAACCAGGCCCGGTATATGTACCACCAAGCCAAACTATTATTATTGAAGAAGACCATCACCACCATAGAGGTGGGCTTATAGATGCTATATTTGGTGACCACCACCATGGCCATCATGGCCACCATGGCCATCACCATCACAAACATCACTATTAATGATGTTTTGCTAATTGTTTTAATTTTAATGTTTTATTATTAGTCAATAATTTTTTATTAATATTTTTTTGTTTTTAATATAATATTAAAATAAATAAATTTTGTTATTCTTAAATCAATTAAATTCATTTAGCCTTAAAATTAACTTTTGAATTGCCTAATCACCGATAGCAGCAATTAAAATTACGCAAGCTATTAGCTTAATTGTTCTTCATATATTTTATTGCATCTAAATAAATAAAGTTTTATTCAAAAACACAATAATTGACAAAATATTTTAATTCATATAATTATCATTAAATACTTAAATTAAAGACAAAGTTTATTATCATTATCCTAATGAAAATTTTCTTATTTTTTAAGCAATTAACTGAATAATTCAAGTCTCGAATTATTTACGCCACGAATTGTAACTGTTTTTCAAACCAATATAACAGTACTTTAAGCTCTGAATCAAAACTGACGGTCGTTTCAAAGCCACAAACAATTGTTTTTAATTGTCTCAAAAATTTTTTAATAATCTATGCCTGCATTTTGAATAATTAATTTTAAATTTAAACTCTTTTCAAAAAAAAATTAATTATAATTTTAGTTTTTTTGACAATAATAAAAAAAACTAAAAATTTAACCTTCTTAAAAGTTATAATGATTAAATACACTATATATTATTTAAGCAGGTGAATCATTTGTAAAATTAGTTTTAAAAATAGATTATTATAATTAATAAATATATAATTAATATATTTTTTAAAATTGAATTAGACTAATTTGTTACTAATAATATCCATGTTTAAAAAAATATAATTAATTAGATTTTCAGTTTTTTTGTATCAAGGTTTAAAGATTAATTGTAATTATTTTTGAAATAGTTTAAGCTGGCAAATTTATACATATACAGACACAATTAATCATTTAGGTTTTTACATTTTAAGTAATAATATTTTATCCTTTATTTCAATCATAATAATCAACATCCGTTTGTTATCAAAGTTAAAATATTGCTGACAGATAAACCAATAATTTCAATAAGTTTACATTGAAATTATATTTTATTGTAATAAAATTTTGTTTTTTTAGATGCTTATCAAGTAATTCTTTATTAATATTAAGTACCAAGCTGATAATTGCAATGACAATTTAATCTTATCAGTCATTGGTATTAATAATAAAGAATTTCAATGATAAGCCTTAAAGCACCAAAATTTTTTATTACACTTACAATGTTAATATTAGGAATGCTTTAATCGTTTTAATTTTATTAATTTGAAAATTTTTTATTTATTTATATATATATATATAAATAATTTAAAACGTTTAAAATTGCGTTTAAATTATTAATTTAACTAATTACTATTTAAAAGATTAACTACTATTAAAATAATTGAAATTAATGCGTATAATAAATACTATTAAATACTTATAAAAACTATTTTACTAAGAGTTTAATGAAAATATTTTTGATTAGATTCATAAGGATTAGTTCTGTCACTGAAATATTTTTGATTTAGTAATTTTTCAAATATAATTTCAATCAAACGCTATATGGAAAACGCCTTCATGCTTATATTCAGAGATTCAGAAGGTCGGACGATCCGGGGGAGATCAGGGAAGGGATTTTTCAAAAAACGCTCAAAAAACCCATATATTTATGATGAAATATTCCCTAATTTAACTGGATTTAAACCGGATTTAGCACCAAATCGCTTAAAATTAGCTGGGAAAAATTAGCTAATTTAGATAAAAAAAAACCGCAGGCAAAAAGTCTAGGAGGGGGTACCTTTTCGCGGACCAAATGCTAGTGGGGGGGGGGGGAGTAAATCCAAATTTTTAAAATCAGGGGGAATTTTTGGCTGATCCCTCCCCCCTTCTGAATCTCTGCTTAAATTATAGAATTACATATATATCCAAGCAATTGGTGCAATACCTGTTACTAAGCGTCAATTAAACAATTATTTGCGTATTTTTGGCGATTAAATGTGTGATAATAGCTGTTGATTCAAATACTTTATATATAAATTCTCATACATTTGCAACTATAGCAGTATTTCTCAATCAATTGTTTAAAGTTTTTTATTTTATTTTATTCAATTCAATTGAATAGCTTGTAATGCATGTAATAAACAACCCGTCCATTCCCTTCTGGGGCCATATACCCCACGAAGTGCGACCGGGGCTAGTAATTCAAGTGGACGGCCATATACCACACTTTGCTGAACGATTCGACATAAATCTAGTGAAAGGCCAAGAAGTGGGTCATCACGCGTCACATAACAGCACTATTGCTCTGCACCTCAACCCTAGAGTAGCCGAAGATTATATTGTATTGAATTCGCGACACCACAAAAGCTGGGGCTCTGAGGAACGGCACCGACACACCCACCATCTGCACAGGGGCTCTAATTTTAGTATAACGATCCATGTGGAGCACGAGTACTACCGCATATCGGTGAACGGCAGCCACCTGGCCAACTTCCACCATAGAATGGCCTTGCACGAGGTCGGCACTCTATTTATTGATGGCAATGTCGAGGTTCGCACTATTGAGTACCGCAAAGAGTACGAACACACCGGCCATTACACACCTGCTTATCAAACAACTTATGTTTCGCCAATTAACCAGCCTGTTTATGTACCACCGACTAATGTGTTTGTGCCGGCTCATTATGAAGACCAGTCACACCATCACCACCACGACCAACACCACCATGGCCACCAAGACCATCACCATGGTCATCACAACTATTAATGTGCTCTCGATTTGATTTTTAATTATAATCTACATATTGTTATTATCAATGTTTTAAACATTGAATTTAGTGTTGAATTAATAAATTAGAATTAATTATAACAACAATTGTTGTCATTTTTTTCTCTTTAATTCTATTTAACTGCAACTAAAAAGATTTAAATCAAATGAAAAAAGACATTGATTTTAGCGCTGAACTAATTACTGGTTATTTATTGTAATTTAGATAAAAATTTAACGCAAATTCCCTCATTATGTTTTGGTCAGATACTGAATTGCGTGAATAATTCCAATTATTTATTTTTTTGTTAATTTTATTTAATATTAATATTCTAATTATTTTTGACCCTTTAATGAATCAAAATGTTTCAGATTTAATATGCAAATCATTAGAGCAGAGGTGTGTTATTAAAAATTGTCTTTAATTCATACAATTAATTAATTAGATTAACGCACAATAAGTGGTTTGAGGGAAGTACTGTAATTATTAATTTGAACTTATTGTCCGAATTTTTTTTTGCTGAAAGTTTAAGCTTTTCTCCCAATTATAAAAGAAAATTAATTCTAAAAAAGTTGAAATTTATTTTTGTTGAATAAAATAAGACAGTTTTTGCGGAAAAATCTAAAAATCTAATGCCTGTTGTCATGTGTTTTGAGCCATTAATAATCCCCACCAAAAAACATTTTCTTGATTTTAGCTTGTTAATGTGTGAGACACTGATAATATACATTTTCACGCTTTGCTTACTATGTAATCCATGAATAAAATTAGTTTTTATAGTTATATCAAAAAACTTTTATAAAAAATGAACAAAAAACTGTAAATAAAAAGCGCTTTTAACTTATGCTGCAAAATGTTTTACATTATTATTGGATTGAATTGTTATTTTGCAAAATAAAAAGTTTTTATCTTATCTGAGGTTAAGTAAAAATAACAGTAGAGAGGGAGGGAGGAGAGAGAGAGAGCAGGAGAGAGAGAGAGAGAGCAGGAGAGAGAGAGAGAGAGAGAGAGCAGGAG
>JAQFXP010000437.1:0-30415 GCA_034693685.1 Belba bartosi | reverse complement strand
GTTTCTATATATGCACTTAATCCCATGCCAGACAGTTAAGCTTAGTTGACGCGTTCCCTACTAACCATTAACTCTAGTACAGTACAAGCCAGTGATTCAAAAGGGAGATCAGGTTAAAAGTCCTTGTTTTAAAAAATTAGCATTTATTTTTCTTGCTATTTAAACCGCAAAAATACCCCCTCAAAATTTAATCTGTTAGTTGAAGGCAAACCGAAATTATTATGAAGTTTTTGGCCAAAATTAGAACATTTTTTCTAATTTGGTACTAAATTCAAATTAGATTTAGTTAAGTTACCTCATAATTATAAGGTATGTTTTAATCAGAGATTGAGAAGGTCGGCCGATTTAGGGGGAATCAGGGAGGGGATTTTCCCAAAAACGCTTAAAAACCTATATATTTATGATGAAATTTTGCCTAATTTAACTGGATTTGAACTGGATTTACACTAAACTAGACTAAATTACACTGGATTTAGTTAAATTAACTGAATTTAGCACCAATTTAGGGGAAATTTCCTAATTTTGGGCAAAAAACCCAAAATATTTGCCGGCCGGTAAAACATCGAGGGGTACCTTTTCTCGGACCAAATGCTAGAGAAGGGGGGGATAAATCCAAATTTTCAAAATCAGAGGGATTTTTGCCTGATCCCCCCTTCTTAATCTCTAGTTTTAATAAATTAATATTTGTAACTAATAAATTGTATTATTTATAAATTAAATTGTATTGGCAATTTCTATTGAATAGTTCGCTTTCCTAACATCAAAACCTCTATTTCAGCCAAAAGTCAACTACTTTTAAGTCAAATTTAATTTTAACTAAAAACCAGAATATTCTGCAAAAATAGGAAATGTTATGAAAACAAACGTTTTAAATACACATACGAAATATACACAAGTTTTTATAATAAATTTGAATACAATAAAACAATTAACACAAAATTTAATAATTTTAAACAAAACAAAATAATAATTTTTGATAATAGTACAAAATGTTTTGAATCTAAATAATTAAATGACAATACTTCTAAATCAAATTTAAATATCTTTTTAAAATAATTTTAGATAATATTATTATTAAACGTTATATAAACTTTTTAATTTATAAATCTGACGTTTTTTATTGTGTTATCATTCCCAAACTTGCAGAGTGACTCAAGTTTGTACCTCAATGACGTCAAAATGATGTCAGTGCAGCAAGAATTTCTTACTATATACATAATGTATACTAGGAACAAGTTAGTTTTTACTTTAATTAAAAACCAGTCTGTTATCAGTTGTATTTGCATTAAAGATTAATTGAAGTATTTCACTGTTAAAGTAATGTTTAAATTAGACCCAATACACAAATACGTTAATTCAAATTTTAAAATAAAATATTTGTTTTTGTTTTGAAATAATTCTGGTAAATGGGATAATTTTAAAAAATTTTAAATTATAAATATAATTTTAAAATTTTGTTATTTAAAAATAACCAAGGATACTCAACTTGTATGCCAAACAAATATTACACTTTTCAACTTTTAGTACTAGTCAAAATAAATAATGTTCATGGTAAACATTTTGACAAATAAAAATACACTTATTTAATTAATTTTAAAATAAAAAAATTTTATTGATTAAATATTTTATAACTATGTCAAATTTTTCTGAATAAATTTCATTATACAAAAAAAATCAGAATATAATTTTTTAATTTCTTTTTATAAAGGGCTCAATATATTAAAAATTAATTTAAACAAAACTTTGCAAATAATTAATTATTTTTATAAATATGTTATATATAAATGGTATTAAAGGAAAATATTTAAATCTAATTAAAAATATGTTAATAAATAGAAAACAATTCATTGAATTTTATGATTTATATTCAATTTCTAAAAAGGTTATTAGCGGGTGTGCCCAAGGTGGTGTTATGTCACCTTTTTATTATAATTTATACGTTTCAGATTTACCTAAAATACTAAAGTGTCATAATTTTCAATGGGCAGATGATACTGTTATACAGGGACCGAGAAGGGGGGGATCAGGCAAAAATCCCCCCTGATTTTGAAAATTTGGATTTATCCCCTTCCCTAGCATTTGGTCCGAGAAAAGGTACCTCCGGCCGGCAAATTTTGTTGGTTTTTTGCCTAAAATTAGGAAATTTTCCCTAGTCCGGTTTAAATCCAGTTAAATTAGGCAAAATTTTATTATAAATATATAGGGTTTTTAAGCGTTTTTGAAAAAATCCCCTCCCTGATCTCCCCCTAGGTTTTTGGCCAAAATTTTGAGAAAAATCCCTCCCCTGATCCCCCTCTAGATCGGCCGACCTTCTCGATCTCTGCTGTTATATTATGTCCAACAACAAAATATTGAAGATATTTGTAAACTTCAAACAGTTTTAAATAATTTAGAAACATATTGTAATAACAAAGAGTTGAAATTAAATTAAAACAAAACAAAACATTTAAAAATAAAAATTTTCCTAAATATTTGCTTAAAAATAAAATGATATAAAGTGTAGAAAGTCATAAACATTTCGGAGTTACATATGATTAAAAAAACTTTTATTTAATATAATTATTTTGACTCTTTTGATATAATTTCAAACTCTTAGAAAAAATATAGAAAAAATTATAAAATATATTTGTTATAAATTAGGTAAAAGTGATTTGACTTCTGAACAAAAACTCAAAATTTTAAACATAAAATCACTTAAATATAAAAGAGATCTAAATGCTCTAAAAATTGTTAACAAAAATAAAATTTAAATTTAATGAATGTCCACAAAATTGGCTTGAATATTTTAACTTTTATTCTACAACAAAAAATGGTATTAAATTAAAAACATATTTAACTTCAGGCAAATATATTTTTTTTAATTATTCAATTAAATTTTTTAATGATTTACCTTTAATTTTAAGAAATGAAACTAATTTTAAACAATTTGTAAATAATTTTAATGTTTTATGATTAAACGGTGTCACATTACAACGTGTTATGTAATTCATTGCTATATTTGCTAAATAAAATTATAATTATTATGTCATTATGTCAATTAAATTTAAATAATTCAATAACTTTATTGGTTAACTCAAATCAATACAGGTATACAGTATTAATACAACTTGTTACAAACAGTTATTATTCAGAGATTCCCATTTTAAAATATATTTTATTGATCGAATAAATATTTTTGCCTGTATACTTATTAGCTATTAACTTTAGATAAAACTTATATAGAAAATAAAATTAAACTTGTTTTTAATCAACTTTACTTTAATTGACTTTTAAACTTGTGTAATTGCAAAAATAATTTTTATTGTTTTTATATTAAAATTCATTGAGAGGCAACTATTAAGAGTTCAAGAGTGTTAGTTATCTTTTTTACTGTTTATTAAAATATACAAAACAATATATTTGCAAAAACTAGCGAAGCCTATCTGAGTCCTTTTCAGATAACATTTTTTTGTATGTTTAATAAACAGTAAAAGAGCTAACTAACGCTTTTGAACTTTACTAATTGCCTCTCACTGTTAAAATTAATTAAATTGAAACTTGAGTCAAATATTAATTTCAAATATGTATTATCTTTTTATTGTCCAAGTTCAATGTGTTTAGAGATCACAAATAAAAACTTTAATCATTAATCAAAATTTTGATTTTAAACTTATAAACATAAATATACAGTAGAAATCTTTAGTCTTTTCAAGGTCTTCTAATAGGATTTTTGGGAAACTCTGATAAGTTATTATACTTACATCCAAGTTTGATTTATAATATTATAGTTTGTTTTTATTTCTATAGATGTCAACCGCATTCTTATAGAAATTTGACAATTCTTCAGGAAGAAATCTGGGTAAAGTTATTTTCCAAAAACGTTTAAAATACCCTAAAAATTACATAATTATGTTTGCAATTTAATTAAATTTAAATGAATTTAAACCAGATTTAAACATATTTTAGAATATGTTTTTATAAAGTGAGTTTGGGTTTCATGTTCTTATATCAAGTTCTTAAAAATGAGAATAAGAACTAGTTTTTAATTATAGATTTAATGCAAATATTTTTGACAATAATGTTAAACTAAAATGTGCATATAAGTAAGATAAATATGTGGTTTTTTGAGCGTTTTAAAAACCCCATAGTTTTTAATCAAATTTTTTGGAAAAATCCCTTTTCTGATTTTCCTCTGAATCAACTGACCTTCTCGATCTCTGTATATAAATTTAAATTAATTTTCTATATCATAATTCATGAGTCGACCAATTAACAAAAAAATCAAACTTTTAAAATTTAATGTATTTTTAAAATTGCCATAAATATTGTCAGGAATATGGCGCAACACAATTCAAAACAATCATTAATTTAAATAATTATTACAATTCCTTGCACTTTTGTACATATATTTATACTTATAAATTAAGTTTGGTCTTTATGTATTTATTCTTCGAATATTGGTACATATACTTAACAAATAATTATAAAAACTAAATTTTAAAAAATTGTCTAAAATAAAATTTTTTAATAATAAACAATAAAATTTTAAGAATAACGATTAATTAAATTACATATTTTAAATTTAAAATCTTTTAAAAATTAAAGGGGTTATCAGGATTTTCAATAATGTTTACATATTTAGTTTTTTGTTTTCATAAAGATACATGATGCTTATAATAATATATTATGAAAATAAAGTATTATTCTAACTGTAACAATGAATGCTCTAGCGTATTTTTTATTTTTATATTTTTACAGAATAACGACAAAAGATAATTAAAATTTTTAAAAATTAAATTAAAGGAAAATTTTAAGTTAAGTTAAAGCTTAGTTAATTTTAACAAGAAATGTTTTTATAAACAACTTGTAAAGAAAAATAATGTTAAAAAAATATAAACAAAAATTCGATAATTTTACCTCAAAATATTGCAAGGTATAAAAACATGTTTTGTTAGCTTTATTATTCTTCTTTAAGTTAATGAAAAATACATTTTTACACTTTTTACTTTTGTATGATAAGGTTAGTTGATGTTTATAATGGCGTTAATTTATCTTAATATTTGACACATTACTGACATGATCTTTAAAATAGTTATTTTAAATGTTACAATTTAAAACTTGAACTTAGAATTATATTAAATTCAAATTTTCTATATTGTTTTAAAAATAATAAATTTTTTTAAAAAAAGTTATAAGTTAACATAAAAATCAGTTTAAAAATAATAATTTAAACTAATAGCGAATAACTTATAATAATAATAATAATAAATAATTCAAAGGATTTGTATTTAAAAAACTGGTATAATTATTTGTTAACTTATAGAATAAAATTAATTAAAATGCATTAATTAAACTCATTTAAAATCATTTTTAAAATTGAGATTAACTTGCTGAAATAAGTACATATATTCGAGCTTTGATTTGAAAGTCCTGTCAGTAGTTTGCCAATTATCAAGTTAATTTAACACATAATTAAACATAAATTAACCTTATCAGATACTATAATACCCCACAAATAGTAGCATACTAGTATAAACGAGAATAACCATTTGTGCTAAAATTGCTTTAAGGTTTATACCGGCATTCCGGTATAAAACATGGAAAATTTTTAATATAAAAAATTTGTTTAATTAGTATTCACAATTAATTACAATAATTAAATACAAAGTTAATAGCCGAATAAATCTTTATTTAACTTACCACTAGTTTTGGTCTAATTTAAAACTAAAATTGAAAAATTAAAAGGATTTCAAAATTTCTTTTTTTAATTTAATTAAATTAAAAATATATTATTGCATTTTAATTGTACCGTAAAATAATCGTAAAATTAAAGATAAAGTCATGTGCTAAAACCTCATTTTTCCCCGCTTATACCGACATGCCGGTTTACCCCGAGATATACTGACATGAAATCAATCTTATTTAATACCGGCATGCCGATATATGTGGGGTATTACGGTAGTAGTAAAAAACGCAAAAACTATTCTAATTGCAATATTTAAAAAATTAACCACGTCCAAAAATACAATGATTAGTTTCATTAATTTTAACAATTAATAGTTTCTTACAGTTTTATAAACTTTATGACGTGTTTATAAATTTTTTTTATTACAATTACAATATTTATATTTTTTAAATTAAAGTATTGAAGTAGTAATTAATATACCTGGGTAACTCTTAAATAACTTTTATTTATCATTTTATAAATTTTTTATTATTTATAAAAAATTACTCAATTACACCAAAAAAACTGCAAAGTTTCTTTTCATTAACTTAAAGTAGACTAATAGAGTTAATAAAAGAATCTTTTTTAAATAATAATAAATAATGTAGTTTTTTAAATAGTAACATCAATGAAGTTATGTTTATATTTTTTAAACATTAATCTCATTACTAGTTATTTGTTTATAAAAACATATTTTATTATTAATTACTCATATCTTATTAGAATTAACAAAATTAATAAAGTAGACAAAATATTCAAGCTAAAAAGTGTTGGCTACTTTTTACTGTAAATTAAACAGATAAAAACAATATATTAATAACCAGATCTGTTCAAATCAGACCTAATAGGCCTAATAAACAAACATTAATTCTGGCACATAAACATTAATTCATCTAGTAATGTTTGACAGTTGTATCAGAAATGAGTAAAATTAAGCAAAATATTTATAATCTTAACAACTTAAATAATTTTAGATATATATTTTATTAAATATTTATTTAATTAATTTACAAAATGTAAACAAATTGAGTAAAATTTATACTTTATATGTGAATGCCAGTTAACTTGACACATCTCTTAGAACCAGGCATTGTGAAGAGGAATCAATCAAAAAACCCCTGATTTTGAAAATTTGAATTTATCCCTCTCCTAGCGAAAAAATACCACTCTTCCACTTGCCGGTTGCCTTCGGGTTTGGATTTTTAAAACCAAAATTAGGAAATTTTCCATAAATTGGTGCTAAATCCGGTTTAAATCCAGTTAAATTAGGCAAAATTTTATCATTAATATATAGATTTTTTGAGCGTTTTTAAAAAATCCCTTCCCTGATACTTCATTTGGTTTTTGGCAAATTTTTTTTAATTTCTCCCCTTATTTCTCCTCCCTGGATCGGCAGACCTTCTCAATTTCTGCTTACAAGGGGTGTAACGGTAAGCCCCGCCCCTTATTACCACAAAATTATGAAATTTAATAGAGCTTTTAAAAATAAGTAATATATATGAAAAAATTATTTGCAGAAAGTAATAGACAAAGATTTTATTGAGATTTTTCATAATTTATCTCCATATGTATTGCAATTGTAATTGAAAGCGATTAAAGTAAAAGTTGTGTTTTTATCTGAAAGTACTGGAGATAAAAATTTATACTAATATTGTTTTTGCATCTCTGCATTTAAACAACAACAAAAATAACACTAGAATAATTTGTATAGTACTTTCAGTTAAGTTTTGCTTTATTTTAATTAGTAAACAATGTTTTAAAAGTTTAAAATTTGTAATTATAATTTGTTCAAGATGCTAGTGGTTTAGTTGCCAATTTTTAAAATTAAAGGGGGATTTTGGCTAATTTCTCCCTTTTTTGAAATCTCTCTTCTCAATTTCTTATTAAATTAATATCTTACTTACATTTTTAAAAATGTTTAAAATATTAACAAATATGCAAGAAAATTATTGCACCATTTTTTATCCACATATCCATAACCCACATTACTAATATATTTTGAGAGTGCTTATTTATTTATAGTGAACGAACATTGATTTCAACTGATGATGCAATAACTGTCTTATAGTTGAAATAAAACGATGCTTAACATAAAATAACATTAAAACCATAACTTAATTCAAAATATCAGCAGTAGTTAAACATAATCTAAATTGAAATAACAATTTACTCAAAAAAAATAAAAATTCCAACTATTAAAATAAAGTCTTATTGGTTATTGCCACGACGAATTTTTGTAGCCCTACTATTAATACAAATTTACAAAATAATTTTTCCCTCATTTTTCTTTTATTTTCCAAATTTCAAAATAGACTTTTGAATTCTATACATAATTTTTATTAAATAAAAAATGTTATTTTAATCAAGCCATATCCAACAATAATTTATTTATTATTTTGTAAACTTTTTAATCATTTCTATTTTTTTAAAAATCTACCCTTCTAATTTTGCAAAAATTTAAATTTTTTTTACTGAATTTAGTATTTGTTAAATATTTAAATTTTAATAAATTACAAAACCAAAATTTCGTAACCAAATTTCTTTCTTCGTTTACATCCTGTTGTTGGTTGCTCCGGGTCGGCCATAAGGTTACAAGACCCGGGCGGCTGTCAAAAAGCCGAGTTCTCCATAATAGGAATTTTTTTTTGTAAATATGGCGAAGATAGGCGAGTGTTGGGCAGTAGCCAAAAATGTAGCTGATCGTTTCGAGAGCAGAAATGGCAAATTCATTTATATCTTCTGTAAGTTAATCGAAGTTTTTTTCTCTTTTTTTTGTCAAGTCAACTGAATTGGTAATCTTTAATTAGTAAAATGAAATTAGTTTTACATTAGAAATACTCAATCATTAAATAGAGTTAATTTAAAGCGAACAAATCGATTCTACTAAATTTTTTCGTTATATGTGACTATAAATTAATTTATATTTATTTTTAGTTCCTAGTCCCTGTTTGTTATAAGCGGGTATTGGTTGTAAGTAGGATTGTTATAAGCTTGATCGAGATTAAGAACTATATTAGTCTTAATCAGCTAATTCAGGGGAATTAGTGGCAAAAATTTAAAAAAAACACGATTTAATTATACCGTAATGCTATTTAACTAAATTTAAACCAAATTTATTCTAAATTTAGTCAATTTAAATAAATATATACCAATGTAGCTTTAATTTAGAAAAAATTTCCCATTTTCGTCATAAAAAGCTGACAGAACATAGAAAAAGGATATCTTTTTGGGGATCAAATGCTAGTTTTGAAAATTTGAATTCAATATAGTTTAAAACAAATGTAATCTTCTATACAAAACCTTAGAACCAACCAATGTCAACAAGCTAGTCTTAGAACAATGCTCTAACGGATACATTGTTTTTATGATATTAGTAAACATTGATAATGTTAATCAACTTTTTAAACAATAATACAACAATCTCTGAACAATTCAGAATAACTCATTCGTATTATTATTATTATTATTATTATTATTACTGTAGTAATATTTATTAGCATTTATTCTAACAATATTATATCAATGTACAATGTAAGTGTATAAATTATTTGCTTGCTTCTAATAGCTTTTTGAGTTTGATTTAAGGTTTGAAAATGTTTTACTTTAAAATCAATTGAAAGGAAATATTGAAGTAATAAAATATTTATTAGAATCTGATATTTCAAAAGATTTGAGTGAATGGAATTGAAAATTAGATTTGTTTGAAGAATCAAAATGGAAAGTAAGTAAAGCGATTGGAAATGCAGTGGAAAGGCATCAATGAAATGAATGCAAACATTATTGAAACATAAGTTTTAGGACAATTGTAATCTAGAAGAGGTTGTGGAAGGAGTGGATCGCTTATCCGACAATGGTTCTGATAGGGAGCCATAAGCGACTTAATTTAGCTGGTGGTTAAGCAAACAGCGTTCACTTCCAATTTGATTTCCCTGGTGAGTTAGTCCTCTCCAAGCGTTTAATTTCCCTCTTTTTTCGAATTGAGAAAAAGGAAAATCAACTCAAGATTGCAAAGCAATGATCCATTGGGAGACCAAATGTCACAAACTATCACAAGTTATTACGATAAAAGCATTGTGTATTGGATATGCATTACATGACTCGTACCTACGACTCACTCCACACTCCACACAGTCCACACTCAACCATCACTACACGACACGACACTCTACAGTACTCTTACTGTAACAGTACGATATGGCAAAGACGGATTTGGCTTTCGATTTGGCTATGGCTATGGCTATGGCTATGTCTATGACTATGGCTGAGTGCTGGCATTGGGGCACGGATGCACGGATGCAGTGCACAGATACCCAAACATAGGCAAACATTGAAACATTACAATGCAAACAAAACAGCAAATACGCTTTTAATCAATAAATAAAGCTAACGCTATACTATGTCAGCTCAAATCGAGACACTCTTTTCGGTCAACTATTATATTCTATACACTATTACATACACTACAACTGAAAGACATTAAATTTTGAGTTTATTGAATAAATAAAATTCCATTTAAATGATGACATATTATAAGAGTTTACTTTTGATACAAAAAAAGTACTTCGATTGTTGTCACAGAAAGCACTCCATAAAGGATTTTATTGATTTATATAGTCGTTTGAGATTAGGGGTAAAAAAGTAAAATAATTTTTCGATACAATACGGAATTGTTCCGAAAACAGAATCTCTATTGAGAACGCCGTAAGTCTGTGTTGAGTCTATTGAGTCCGCATTCAGATGTAATAGAGAATTGAGTTTCGGATACATTTCAATTAGATCGTCAAATAGTGAATTTTAAGGTCGACTGAATAATTGCTTTATTGTTTGCATTCTCTATATACTCCATACATAACATACATAACATTATTATGTTTTCTGAGTTAATAGTTTGCCATAACATCTGTCTCTTTATTATAATCATTCGAAGCTTTTATATAAAACCTATTTTCGATGATATCCTTTTCATTGGATTTGTTTACCTAACAAATGAAACCCTCATCAGAATTAATCATTTTAATAGAGCATTAGCTCTTAAAACCATATTTTATTTGAACCAATTAAAATTTGTTCCGTTTAGACAGTAAATACTAAAAATTCTTCTTGTTTTAAATACAAAAATAGTTTTGTTTGTTTGTAATTACTCGAGGACATATTAACTAATTTAATTTGCTGTCAACCACTCGTTATTATCATTACATTTTTAAGTTATATATATTTTAGCTTCTGGTTTATTCATTTTTTAAACAATTTTTTATTTATGTTAAATTTTTTATTATAATAAAAATTTATTAAATTAAAAAATACATTGACCGCAAAATTTTAATTAAGTTAATTAAACAATTTTGCTTATTTTTTTTATTACCTTAAAACTGTTTACACTTGTTTAATTAATTTTTCAAAATAAATTATTTAATATTTGTTTTTAGTTGTTTCAATCAATAATTTTTGCAGTACTAGAAGTTTTTATTTGTTATTTAATTATAAATTATATATATTTTTTTGCAAAAATCACACAAAATAAGTACCGGTAACTAGATTATATTTTATTTAATGGTCTATTATATATAAAATTCTGGCATTACATAAAATTTTGTAATTTAACCTAAATCTAGTCACATAAACATACATTAGATTATACTTAATCTTGTTATAACTTTTATTATTAAATTAAATACTATTTTTTAAAACAAAAAATAGCAATTTTGATAAAATTTTGCTTAGTTTTTGTTAATAGACTTTTTGTTTATTATTATAATTAAACATAAAAAATAAATTAAAAATTTTATTAATTACAAAACCAAACTTTTTAACTAAATTTAATTATCTAATTTTTGTAATATCAAAGTAATTATTTAAACAATTTAATTTTAAAAACTTTAATATTTTTATTAGCAAGTTTATTCTTAAAGATTTTATATCACAATATGTGCTTTGAGTTAACTCAACTCCAATTCATCAATTTTTTCGACAGTTATGTCCGGCGATGACAACAGAAGGAAATACTTATATAAAATGATATTCTTGTGTCCAAATATACATTTTGGGCGTATAATGACATTTGGTTTTGCCGTTTCTGGTTTTATAGTATAAATTTAGAAAATAAAATCATTTTAACTTAAATTGTTTTAAAATTTAAAAACTATTAAAATTTTTTCAAATTTTATTAAAAAAAATAAATTTAATTAGTTAAAAAAATGCAACATTAATTAATTTAAATATTTTAATTGCAAATTTGAATATTTACCGATTGGATGACCAGGTCTAAATTAAAAATATATATACAGTATGGTTATTACTTAAGTTTGTTTAATAACCTGGTTTATTGTGAATATTCCGTTATAACAAAAGACAGCATTTGACATATAATAAAAAAATACTTGCTTATAAGAATAAAATTGTAAAACAATACATAAAATGTTTATCAAAATCAAAATGTTTAATAAAATTTTGGATATGTGTTATGATGTCTTAATAAATATGTTTAATAAACAATAATTATAAAATGATTTAATAAATGATAATCAAAATGTTGAGAAAGCAGTCATTTTCTAGATTAAAAAACTTATGATAATAAGCAGAGGTATCCTTATTCAAAAATTTGTGTTAAAAATTGACACGTTGCTTTTGTCTTGGTTATCTAATTAACTGTTGTTTATTCACAGACATTGTGTGACTATTTATATTAAATTTAATTCCACAAAAAATTTCTAAATTTAATTATAAGTTGCTATAAATAATTAAATATTCAAACAATAAAATAGATCTGCTTAAGACTAATTTGGATTTAACTTATTTTTGTTTCGGCATTATTTCGCAAATTATTTCAACTGAATTATTTTACTATAATTTGATCGCTTAAAAATTAAGTTTTGTATACAGTATAAATTGATTACGTACTGTAAAATCTTGGATAGTTTTTTTAAAAAATATTTTAATTTATTAATATAACAAAATATTAGTTTCCATAACCCATTTAAAAGAATAACTATTTGTTTGGATAGATATATTTAAACCTAAAAGTAACATATTAGACGTCCATTTAAATAGTTTTCTAATAGAATTTTTGGGAAACTCTGATAATAAGTGATTTAAACAATTAGAATATAAATGTTCAAAACCTGCAATTCCACATTAAAAATATATATAAAGTATAAAATCATTTAATAGAAACCACATATTCAATAACATTCAAAAAAAATTGATGGATTGCTTAGTTTTTTATAGTTAAATCAAAGAATTTTAGCAAAAATTTAAATTCAGGTAATTTTAATAAAAATAATTAATAATGAACTAGGTTTGTTAAGAGTATTAGAAAAAATAGAACAATAATGTTTGAATGGAATTTAAAATTTTGCCAATTTTTACCAATAATAATGCAAAAAGTTTATAACAAATTGATTTTACCAAACCGACTTGTTAATTGTAAGCTGTTTAGACTGTACATAATTGATTCAATTTTTAAACAAAATACAAAATGTTTTAGCAATTAAAATTGCTTTTAATTTTTAAGTTTACTGTAACAATGAAATTTATATATAATTACAATATATTTCAGGTAAATTAGTGTTTAAAAATAAATTGTAAAGATAATTTTAATATTTATAGTAATTTTATTTAGTATAATTTATCCAAATATTGCAAGTTTATTTTTATTGCTAATTAATTGTATTTTTTTTGTAATTTAAACTAATACTAAAAAATATTTATAACAATATAATATTTATTGTTTATTTGTTTACATTTAGACAAAATTAGTAAAAATAAAGATTTTAATTAATAAAATCTAGTAAACTAACTAAAGTAAAATAAGTGAACTGGATATTCTCATCTCTTTCACTATTACTGCCTATCTTGACCCGGATTTAAGAGTTAGTTAATACTAATTTTAATTAAATTTTCGAAACTCTTCTCCATTTATTCGATCCCTTTATAGACTGAGTTTGAGGTTTGAGATTTGAGCTAAACTATGTGCGAAATAGCATTGTTTGCAATTTCAGTGCAATAAATAAATAGTTAGTATAAAGTTAACACATTGTCGGCCAAAATGTGGAGTTTTATTATGTTTATAACTAAAAAGAATCAAAGTTTGCAGAGATAGCAGAGATTACATCTGAGATTTGAATGCGCCTAAAGGCCAATATATCTCAATTACATTAACTTATATTACATACAGTTTGTTGAGATAATGAGAATCAGCAAAAATAATGCACTCGCGCTCACTCACTGTCTCTTCTCTACTACAAAATTCATCCACATATAAAAATGCATTACGATTGTGGCAAGTTCTCTGTTATAGACACTGACAACTCCTGAATAACTTTTCCATTTTTCAAAAAGCCAACAAATTCTCTATTATGATTAGATGAATAAAAATAAATAAAACTAACGTAAAATAACAATTTTTTAAATAAATAAAACTCTATTCGTATTATTTTCTATGTAATGATAGTCCAGCAGTTGATTGGAAATCAAAGCGAATAGAGACAAACATAAGAGTATGTATGACATGAAAGTTGTTATGAAGGGCTCTACTGTTTTGTGTGGCCCAGTTTGCATCAAATATTTAAAGCTCTTCCACGAGCTTTAGATAATATTCTGGTAATAACTTGTCAGACGCAGGCATTTTATCATTGGATGGTTGGGCTGTGAAACTGGCAAAACGTTTTTGATAATTCTGGTGGTGTCCCACTAAAACATTAATGATTTCATCCCATTTTCTTCCAGCCCTTCCAACTATTTCTATTCCCTTAACATATCTTATAAATATTTAAAGCCTGGAGTGAAAGGACTGTTCGCCAACTCATACCAAACAAAATAAGTTAAGAAAACAGTTTCACTCGAGACTAATAAAATTGAGATGACTTATAAGGCTTACACTATTTATTAGACCGCACAGGCATACAGGCATACAGGTAGCTATGATTGGCCTCCAGTTCCTCAAAGAGCACTTTCTAGCAATACCACCTGTACTCCATAATTGCGGTTTCCTATCACCACATTATGTCTATTCATTCAATATTTCTCGAATCGATTTATTCCACTTTAAATGATATGATCGCAGATGACTAACCAATCCCTAAAGGAATGGTATGAAACCGAATGAACCGAAATTCGAAATGAGATGCCTTTAAATTATTTAGGCGACGGACCGACCAATAATACATCGAACCGACGCTTCACTGCTTTCGGTATTGCTTTTGGATAGAATGTTGAATAAATGAGACAATTGAACGCTTTTTGCTATAAATTTCTTGTTTTCTAAATGTTTGCAATATTTTGTCAATTTTTGAATTATCGGTTGTTTTAGTTTAGGTTAACATTTGGGCAGAACTTAGTGCTAAAGTTGAACAATAGAGAAATTAGTGAAGTTTAAGGTTTGGCAAATTAGGGTAAATAACAAAGAATTGATGGTTGGGTGCGGCCAAGCATTGCAGCGTTTGAGGCATTGCATCAGAAGAGCAGTAGAGCCTAAGCAGTAAGCAATAGACGAGCGGCAGAGCGTCGGTAGTCTAGCATTCATTGGTGCTCTCATTAGTGCGAAATTGCGATCATTTGCTTTACCACTACTACAGGATTTAGTGTTCATCGAAGCAAAACAAAAGCATCGCTTCTGTGCTATACAACGCATTACTTACACATTATGACACTTCGAGTCTTAATTTACTTCTTTATTAAATGCCTACAAATCAAATCAAAACCATTTGTTTAGCGTTAATAGCATTTAATACAAGTATAATGAAAATACATTGATTTTATATACTATGTTAGTATAGTTTGCAGATATTAAACATTTTTTTTTTGAACACTTTGTTCTGTTTATCTATATATAGATATTTATTATATAAGTTATATACAGATATCTCTATATACAGAGAACTGACTCGTCATACAGAGCACTGGTTTGTTGTCGAAGCTGGCAAAGAGTATGCAATGAGTGAAAGCCTAACGTTTGTCCATAGAATGAGAGTGTGATCCTCGCACTCGAAAGAGGTTGGCTTACAATAGAACGAGTGTCTGGTTCTGGTGATGCCTCAGTCTCTCTCTCTCTTTCTCTCTCCCTCCCTCCCTCTCCCTCTCTCTCCAATTTGGTCGTTCATCTGTGAAGAATCGGTGGAAGAGGGGATTTAAGAACGAAGCCATTGTGAACCGATGCGATAAAGAGCACTGCTATTACTGCCAGTTCTTGCAGATCAACCGGGCATGTAATGAAAAGCACTCGTTCTCTCGTCTTTGCACAACTCCATGTATGCAATGCAAAAATTTTCGCTTATTATGGATTAACTATACGATCGCTTAATACTCATATCAACGTTATCGCCAATGTCTCACTTGACGGCACCCAAAGCCACCAGATTTTGATAAAACTTTAATTTCAAACAACCATTAGATATATATATTTTACTTTCAAACCAAATATACTCTCATTAATTATTTAATTCTAATTATTATTTATTTCTTACTCTTAATTAATATAAATTAATTAATATTTATTGTTAGTTGAAATCAAATGTTAATTATTTGTTTTAGTTTTTATTTTTAAAACATCGGTTCGAAATTTTTTAAAAAGTAATAATATAGTCGATGTAAAACTGTGAGGAAAGAGAAAATGAGATAAAAACAAAATCTCCTTGCTGGAATCTGGCGATTAGCTCAGACTAATCCGATTGGAAACGAATTAGGAATAGAGAGATAGAGAATAGTAGTTGTATTGGAGTGCGCACTGCGTTCACTGTTTGACGCGCTTTTCCAAAACATCTCCACTTCTCTACCCAAGTATGTTACCGAGAGAGGGAGAGAGAGCAGGAGAGAGGAGAGAGGAGAGTATAGCTAATATAGTATTGTGCCGCTATCGTACTCGCACTGGTACTCTACTCGTTCCCGTTCTATTTGCCGTTTGCTTTGCCATTCCCATTGACAAACAACTTTATAGAGCAGTTATCTCGAGAAGAGTATGAAGAGTATGTATGCCATTCACTGTTATCCGAGCGATGATCCAAAAATAACAAAACTAAATAACTAAATTTTGTCTGTCAGGCCCTGTCAACTCAAATCCTAATTCAAAATTAACTGCCAGTCATCTAATGAAAGTTCATTTTATTACTATTAGCAGAATATGGCATAACATGGCAGAGCATAGCAAAGCTTATTCTGTAGTTTCGAAATCTTAAGTGATTTGTAAAGATATGCTTTCATTTGATAAAATTTATTTTAATTTCACTTCAAAATAGTTTTTTAATTTAGTTCTTATGACCTGTTTTGAAGTCATGTGCGTAATGCAGTATTAATACAATTTCTCTTTTATTAATTTATTAAATTACATCTTTTCAAACATTTTATTCATTCATTTATCACATTATCCGCTATAAACAGCTTATATTACATACAATATAATAATTTGAAGACAAAAATAGTTTATTTCTATTAATCTTTAAATTATATGTTATATAAAATTATAATTACAATACAATTGATTGATAAACTTTAATAATAATAAAAAGACTTTACATTCAGGCAATCAATTATTTCAAAAAGAATCTAAACTTATAATTACGAGAAGGAGAGGCAGTGCCGGTGCTCATAGTCGTCGTCGTAGTCGTCGACTAATCGAAATTCATATTCAAACTGAATATACAATTTAAGTAATATTCAGTATATCTACATAACTGTAATGCGTATTAAATAATGTTTTTAATCAAATATTCCCATCTAAATTTATTGCCAGATATTCACAAATCTTATGGCAATTTTTCTTTTAAAAGCTGACAATGAATTAACTAATTATAAAATTTATAAATCTAAAATTATAGAAATCAATTTGTCAATTTGGATTACTTAGTCATTTGAATTAAATCTTATAGTTTGATTGATTGAATAAATTCATACCAACCCTCAAATTAATAGCACTATTAGTCGATTTGTGAACAATTATTTATTTGGTTTTGTTTGAGTAAAATAAAGTCGAATTTAAGTAAATTATAATCTATAGGCAAGTGTTCAGTAGTGTTAGTCTTACAAATAGTAGCGCTTTTTAAACAACATTTTTCATTATAATTAATGATATTTAAACAAAATAGCAAAGAGTTAATTGAATGATTGGTTTAATAGTTAAGGATAAGAAAAAGCAATTATTTATATAGACTTGACTCGAATTTAATTCGATAATTAGTGATTTAAGGCATAGGACATCTTTAATGAATTTTCAATTCAAATAACGCAAACTTTGTCCAATATATTGATTTTGAATTATTGCCAGTTATATCAAATTTAATAATTATTTTTGTTAAGATCTGACTAAATCAAAAGTTTAATGAATTCGGAAATAAGAGAATCGTTTGTCAGAGAATGGGTTAGTAAAGGGAATGATTTGATATCTAATTTCTGATTAATAGAGTAATAATTGTGTGGATTAAAAGCGTTCGCAAACTAATTAGTTTAGAGTAAAATTCACTTATTATTATCGTCATCATCGCAAGACTCCATCCTTTAATCTTTGCATTTAATTATCTAATATACTAAATGACTTGTAATTATTTCCTATGGGATAGATTCAGAGTTGATTAAATGGCTCCACAAAAGTGCATGCTTATATCCCAAAGAAAGCCGACTTCTGATAAAAGCTTAATTATTCGCGTCATTAGCGAAACTACACGACTGCACAGTCTATACATGTGTTAGCCAACTATAAACTACGAACAAACTTGAATAAACTTTATTTTCTTATTACTGCTTTCACTTTGAATTGTTTGCTAACCGTATTAAGGAATAACAATTGAACCTCTTTTACAAATTATTTTTAGGCTTATTATTCATCTTTAAGTAATTTGGCATCAATTTAGTGCTTAAATAATCTGATGAAAATAAAAATAGTTTTCAATGCTCT
This sequence comes from Belba bartosi, assembly GCA_034693685.1. Lineage (NCBI taxonomy): Eukaryota > Metazoa > Arthropoda > Arachnida > Sarcoptiformes > Damaeidae > Belba > Belba bartosi. Next base: position 11,831 of record JAQFXP010000437.1, on the reverse strand, counting down.
AGTCAATTTAATCCTTTAAGCATTTAATTATTTAATTTTTATTATTAAAAGACAATTATTTTTAAAATTTTATATTAAAAAATTAATTTTGCAGTTTTTGAATTAACTTAACTTATAAATGATTTTGAATAATAAAATATATAAAATAACAAAAATTTAATTTTTAAAAATGATAGCTAATTTTATAAATTTAAAATTAGTAAAAATGTTGATAATTGAAATAGTTAAACTAATTTTATTATAAATTATTTTTGTTATTTATATCATTAAATATCTTAAAGACTTTTCTCATTTAAGAGTCTTAATAAAGATGAATCGAATTGACTGTAAGCGACAAAAGTAAAACAATAGTGAATAAGCAATAGAGAGCTGAAAATATATAAAATTAGACTAAAGATAAGCTCGAATTGGAGTCATTGATGCGAAATCTCCGAAAGTAATCTGTAAAACATCGGCTTTTAAGAACTCAATACAAATGTAGGCCTTGTTTTTGGCCCATACCGTGTCGGGAAAGGAACCGAAACTTTAAACATTCATAGTCTGAGTGTCGCTATAAGACATTGGCTGATCTGCACCTGTGCTCCGGCTATCGTAAAATGGACCGACGTATCCACATATGTATATATTGCCAAAACAATCGCTTTCTTCATTGGTTTTTAAGTTTGCAATTAAATTTGAAAATATGGAAATATAATTAAACCTAGATATTTTATTTGATATTATAAGTTAATTAATTTTAACAATTTATAATAATATAATAAACTTATAATAATTTCTACATTTGGTATTTTATATTTTCACTAAAACATACATTTTAAATTTGTATTTTTATCGTTTTAAATAAAATACTTTAATTTATTTATTTAATTAATTTAATCTGTTAAAAATGTTGCCTTGATTGTTTTAGTAAAAGTTCATTAAAGCAAATTATTTTATTAGTTTTTTAGATATTTCTTATAATAAAATTTAAAAATATTCAAAAACATTATAAAACTAAAAAAAAAGTTTAAAATATTTTTAAGTGTAAGTTTTATGAAAGTATTAAAACTAAATATTAGGAGTTTTCAAGGTAGGTTGAATTTGTGGTAATAAATATCTAGGGACAGTTCTTCAGAAGAGTTTTAGATTCAAATTTTCCTGGTTTTAAAAATTCGCATTTATCTCCTCTTAGCATTTAGTTTACAAAAATGTACCTTCTTCCTAAAATTTTTTCAATTATGTTTAAATATGGTCTAAATTTAAGCATTTTTAAAAAATAATTAGTGCTAAATTTGAGCTAAAATCAGTTAAATTAACTAAATTTAGTTTAAATCTAGTTTAAATATTGTTAAATTGTATTATAATTATATAGACTTTTAAGCATTTTTGAAAATTTCATTAACTGCCCCCCCCCTCTAAGTTTTTAGCTATATTTTTTAGGAAACTTTTTCTCTGAAGTTCTGATCTAGTAATGACATACAGTATAAGATTTTTTTCATAATTGTGAAATATAAAGTAGAACAAAATAACAAACATTTTTTGCCATTTTGCTATTTAATATAATTTAAATAAATTTAAATCAAATTTAGACAAAATTTGGTTAATATATTTGAATTTAATCTGGATTAAACCGTAATTTAAGTTAAATTTTCTCATTTTGACTATAAAACAAAAAAATATTTGCCAACAAATCATAAAGAATAGGTTTTTGCTAACCAGACGCTAGGGGGGGGGGTGGGGGTGGGGGGAATAAATGTCAATTTGTAAAATCAGAAGTGGTAACCCATTTTGAATCCATGTTTAAGAGCTAATTATGCTTAACTTCAGTCTATACTCTTTTTTGGCTAATAAAGCTAAATACTACTCGTTAAAAAAAACTAATCCAGCAAATTAAACTAAACGTCTTATAATTCATATATTCAAATTTTGCTATAATTTTTAAAATCAATTTATTATTAAAATATAATAATTATCTAATTTGATTTTAATTAATTTTAGCTATTTTTCAAAATAAATAATCAACCATATGTATTTTAAAAAATGTTCTTGTTAGTACTCAAATTTTAAAATTTACGAAATAGACAGAAATCTACTTTTTCTCTGGTTCAAGCTAATTTTAATACATTAAAAATATATAAACTAAATAAAATATAAATTATAAATAAATAATTTTAAAAAATTAATTAATATAAAAAAATTTATTTTGTCTTAATGAAGAAACTTATTTAATTTTTAAAAACTATTCCAATTATTATTTTAAAATTCAAAACCCAAAATAAAAATTCATTGATATAATAATTGCTTAAAATGAGTCGCAAAATAATGATAATATTAATTATTTTTAATGTTTTCGAGTCATTCAATGTAGAGAAGAGTGAGTTTGAGTGAAAGTGAAAGAATTTCTTTCATTTCAATAGTTAGCTTAAAGTAATTTACGAATAAGTCGAGTCAATGCAAGTTTATGCATGAAGTGCTGTCCTATGAGCCGTCATAATTGTAATCATCATTTAAGAAGCAAGTCGTTCAAAATGATGCCATCAATGCAATCATTGCACTACAGGTCCAACAATCGCAGCATTTGTTACAGTTTTGCAGTTGCGTCGCATTTTCTACATCAGAGCTGTGCAGAGCTACTCATGTTTTTCACATCTGATTGTCCGACACAACCGACTCAAGACTTTGGCTTTTCAAGCGTTTTATTTAAAAATTAAAAAACAACTGCTTTTTATTATTTAAATCATAAAATAAGACTTTTTATATTCCATTTAAAATAAAACGAATAGATTAGCTCAACAATGAAGGCTTACTTCAAAATTAGAACTATTTTGTTCACAATATAAACATTATCTTATAATAAGACTGAATTGAATGGATTTTTCTATACATTTCATTGACTTTTTGACGATCTTAAGTCCCTATTATTTTGATATAGAATTTCAAAAATTGCTGTCTTGATATAATTTTTTGCTCTTCTATTCCCACTTATGATATATGGTTGAAGTTTAATGTTTAGACTTTATGAAACGTCGCTTTAGTAATATTGTAACAAATAAAATAGCTTTGAATGGAAAGCATTAGATGTAAAACCTTAAGCATAAAGTAATTTCTGTTATTAGAAGATTACATAAATGTATTTTTGTTATGTTGGGTCAAAATGACAGTATTCTGGCGATAAGGTGAGGATAGAGAGGAATTATGTGCTCACATCATAATAAACACTCATAACACTCATCACGGATTTAAGCCGAAATTATTGCTAACTATTTCGCTAAAGAATATTCATTCAGACAAACTAACTCTCAGTTTCTGCTCTCTTAGCTCTCTTTTACTCTCTTTTACTCCCTTTTCCCCGCTCTCTCCCGCTCTCTCCTGCTCTCTCTCTCTCTCTTTCTCTCACTCTCACTCACTCACTCTCTCAGACCATTTGCAGTTTGCACTGAAAGAGTCGAAACACTCAAACGACTTCAAAGACTGGAATGAGTAGAAAGAGTGGAACAGAGGTTAGGGCTCTCACAGTCTATTGCCTTCTATTTGTTACACTAATTCATTCAACACATCCAATGATTTCTGTCGACAAACACTTACATACCAGTGCAGAAGTGACTTCAGTTAAGTAATGGCTATAGAAAGCCAAGTGTCGTCACTGCACCTGCTTTCCAATTATGATAATGTGTCAAACATATCAATTACATCAAATCAAACCAAACCAAAAAACACATCTCTATTGACTCGACTCTTTTGCAACTTATCTGTCATTAAAACAAATGACAAAACAAATTCGCAAATTAAACGATTAGATAACACATAACTATAATATAACTATTTATGCGATAACAGGCAAACAAAATGTAATTTCACTCTGGCTCAAATATACCCGTTATTTGAACCAACATTTAATTGTTATTTTCGTTGCAGCCATTCAGCGATAAATAAGATGAATTGCGGTCAACACATAAGACACTATAATAATATATTATTTGCTTGTCTTTCACTTTGAAATGTTTACTAGTTTCTTTATTACTATGCGAACATTCCTTCTAGAACTTGATCAATTTATATGGGATATAAAATAAACTCACATAAACATTATTAAAGTATTATGTATTTCAATTAAAAATTAATATAAGTTTGAATAATAAAACATTTATCAAATTATGTTTAAAATTAAGTTTAAAATTTTCTAATTAAAGTATTCTTAATTCTAATTCATTATTAATTAATTATTTAATTTATTAGGAATATATTGGATTTCTACATAAGTAAAATATATTTAAGTTGTATTGATTATTGGTGAATGTTTTAGTTTTAAAATTAAAATTTAATTAAAATTTTAAATGTAAAATTATTTTTAAAAAAAGTTTGGTTTGTGTAATATTTTGAATTTTTAAAATATAACAGTAGCAATGATAGCATGCCTTCCCAACCTTTATACCGATAGTGCCCAGAATAGGGCTAAGAGACCTAAATATGTTAGATATTTTCTATTGTATATTTGTATTAATACGCTTAAATTTTTTACTTTGTTTTAAATTAATATAACTTGTTAAACTTGTGCAAAGATGGGGGGAGAGAGAGGGGGAGGGAGGGAGAGAGAGAGAGAGATGGCGATTAAGTTTAAATATGGATTTGTGTTTGAAAGTAAAAAGGGGAGAGAGCGGGCATTCTGTTCTAGTTTTTCAATATTTGGACAGCTTAACTCTATACCATATCGTCGGTTGTGGTAAAGGTTTACTTGGCCTAAAACATAATTTTAAAAACTGTTTTAAAATAGTTGAATTTAAACTTTTTTGTTGCGATAACACATAATTAATTTTTTTTAAACTGTACAGTTTATTATTATGTTTTAAAATAATTTTAAAATGGCAGACGTTTTTAAAAATAGCAACAAAATAATTTAAATAATATTTCAAATGTTAATTTAAATATAATTCAACAAATTGATATATTTAATTTTAAGAGTCACTTATTTTTTAAATTAATTATAACCTCAATATTAAACTAATGACAAGTTATTAAAAATTTTATTTTATAATTATATAACTTAATAATTTATTATTATTAAACAAAAATATAACTTATTAATTTAATTATAAATATATTAGTAAAATTATTCTAGCTAAAATTATTGTTAATTATTTATATTACATATATATTTATATTATACATAATGCGGCTTATAATGGGAATCCCATAGGGGCACTTTTTGGGAAATCTTCAATAGATTTTTCATAATTTTTGTAAAAATTAAAAATTTTACTTCTGTAAACATTGTACATCTCATCAAATTTAAAATATATTTTTTAATGACAATAAAACACTTTTTAATAACGTAAAACTAAAAACTAACATCTTATTTTAAACATTTTGAAAATATTTTATAAATAAAATTCTAATCTTAAATGCCTCAGCCATTTCCCATATCACATTATTATTATAGATATAATTTTGTACAGTTTAATTTTAATATATATATATATTTATTTTAAATTAATAATTAATAATATTAATAGTTAAGAAATGTATACTGTGAATACATAAAACCCAAGTAGTTTTTATGTATTAATTTTTTAGTGTTAACTTATGAATTATAACTTAGAATATAATATAATATAGAACTTATAATATAAATTTAAATATAATAAATAGTTTTATGCTGTCTTTTATTTAATAAACTGAGTAAATCCAAACAATTACAATCAGATCAAATATCAAACGATGTTTTTATATCATTTTAATGCATCGATGGCTTTAAACCGAAAGTCAGCTTTTGTGCACATTCTAAGTGTTGTGCAAAGCATTCAATTTAAAGTAATTATTGTTAATCGCAAGCATGTGTTCGGGCGTTTGGCCAAAATATTTTCAAATCAAATCATTTCTAAACTTTCTCTCATTAACAAAAAAAGGAACATTAGTTTAGAAAAATTTACAAAAACTAAAGTTGAAAGGTATCTTAATCAATGTTTTAAACCAAGCATTCACAATTTAATAAAATATAAATTTAAATTTTTAAATAATAATAATAATAACTAACTGAGTATTTTAAAAACTTTAATGCAATTTGTATAATTTTTTAATTATTAAAATAACGCAAATTAACTGTTCTGTGCAAATCAGTTTGTCACATTTGCATTTATAATCTAGTTTACAGTGAGTCTTTGCTTGCTTCTAATTAATAATAATTGCTATTATATATCAATTATTAATAATCTCATAATTTGTCAAATAATTAAATCAAGAAAATTTGTTGTTTAAAAGTGAAATAAACTGATGGAATGAGTGAATCACACCTTTATTCGGCTAATGGACTGATATGTCTTTGAAATCAAATGAAGTGTTCAGAAGAAGTGTTAAGAATATATTATAGCAAACATTTGAAGTATAACATGTATGGAATGTATAGCATAGTAGGCATTAGAGCCGCGTTCTGTTGCAGTCAAATGAGCCGAAAATGCGGTCTTCTATATGAGACCCAAACCTAAATCAAATGAAGAGAACTTTTGAGCTGCAAAGCCAAGCCTAGGCCTGTATGTACAGTAGTGTATGTCATGTGTGTCCTCAACTTTGACATCAAAATAAAGCAATTTTTCTGTTCCAACAAAATAAGTCTTAATGAGAGCTAAATTTGTGACTCAAGCGACTCAACCATCAGATGTAGAGCTATTTGTTTGACTCAACTTAGTCTTCAGTTGTGACTCCGGTTTCTTATGAACACAGCATATCATATGTGGTATAAGTTTGCACTGAAATTAAGTTCAGTATTTCAGTCAATTTAGTCAATACAGTACAACTTAGCTCTACCTTCGCATTGATAAATGCATTGGTTTGTCGTTGTCGTTGACAAAGTGGAAAATATAAGAAATCTGTTAGTTGAAGATTGAGTAACTCAGCTAACTCTAGCTCAGCTACCAGTGCTGCAAAGCTACCAGAGCTAGCACACTGGCAAATCATTGCTCAAAATTTTTCATATTTTGCAGTCCGTGACGCGAAGATGTGACGGGAAATGTGAGGAATGCATGTAATGTCACTTATTAGGCGCACATACTCTGACTTACAGTTATGTTTTCAATTTTAAACTAAATGAACGCCAATTTGTAAGTCTCTTATTTATTAGTTGCAAAAAACAAAAACAAGAATCTATTTTATTTAATAATATTTTTTGCAAATCTATTTGAAAGCATTAATTAATAATAATTATGAGAACTATTAATATAAGCATCGATTTAAAAATATTTTGTCTATAATTAACCCATAACTATGAACTCGCAAATGAAGATCTATAGATACATATTATATAAAATATGAGTCTTTTTTGTTAACTTATCGTAAAAACTCTATTTGCAGAATAAACTATGAAATTCAATAATAACTTCTGTTCTAATCTTTCAAACAATTTTCATTCAATACTATAGTCTATAGAATTGTAATTTTTAGATATAGTTTATAGAAATTAATTGAAAGATACTTTTTATGAGTGTACAGTAGGTCTGTCTCAGATGAATCAAAGAGATTAGAATAGAGTGTATGGAGTGTAGGGAGGGTAGGGAGAGTAGGGAGATGGGAGTATGTAGGCAGTATGTGCTCTGTTTTGCAATTTCCCACAATGTGTGCTCTTTTCTCGATCTCGCGATTGCTTTTGTGTATCATTTGGTAGAATTCAATGCATATAAATATAACGATTTCCCAATCGTGAAATTGGATACAAGCGTTTCGAATGTCGGCGTAAATAATATATTCTATATATTCCATACATTCTATATATTCTACAATTGATATAATAAAGAAATAATAACCTGAGGAAGGAATTAGAAGGAATCAAATAAGTTACGGCCATTTGAGAAGCTCTTAATTCAGAGCTACCGTAGGCATCACTTTAATACGAAAAATTAATCAGGGACTAAACATGTGCCTATTTTCCCATTTAATACTACCGCGAATAAGTTAGAAAGGGAGGGCACAGGCAGTTAAACTCGTATATCAAACGCTTCCACAAACGCTACAGTCTTTAGGAAAAAACTTTCCAATTTAGAGATAATGTGGTTTCAGATATATTGAATCGCACAGCACAGCACAGCACAACAATCCAACCTAAACTGCCTTTCCTTCACTGCCACTACCACTACCACTACTGTGCAGTTCAGTGCAGTGCATTGCTAGCTCTACTATATGCCTGAGCTCTATGCTATGTGCTCTGTGCTATGGTCTGGGTCACGCAAAATTAAGTGAGAAACGGTGCAGAACCGATCCACACAAATGTCAAACTCAGCCCAACTCTATTATCTTCTTTTTCTTTCTGTTTTCCATTTTCTTCTCCAAATTCTTAGACTAATTCCAAATTAAGTGATAATTTATTTCTCGTTTTAACCCATATTTCTAACCAATTCTTTTCGTTTCAATAAATCTGAATAATTACCAATTAATTAATTAATTAATATTCGAATTATGGAGAGCTTTAAAAAACTGAACCCAATTATCCTTCAATTCATTTGTAATTAATAGCTAAGAATTTCAATTATTTTAAGGCATTGATTGAAACAAAGATTAAATTTATGGAATTTACTCTAAATTTTTATAACTTACTTACAATTAATTTGAATATAAATTACAAATATTTTTTAATAACTTTAAAAATTTGAGAAATGCTCAAAATTCGAGACTTGGGAGGAATGTCCAAAAGAGAGTTTGTTTTATGAAATTTTATATGAAGTGAGTTTGAGTGGTGTCTGAATACGACGTTCTCGTCATCAAAGATGAATGATTTAAATTGGAGGCATAAGAGGCATAAGAGACGCATAGATATCAAATTCGCAATCTATGAGAACAAGTAGTGGTGCTTTGGAGCAGTAGTGATGGTCTGGTTGTATGGGTGCGGGTGAGGGCACGGGTGGGACAGCGGCCAAATGCTCCAAAGAATTAATGTGACGGTAAGCACAGCAGTCAGAACTGAACTCTTCTATTGTTTCCATAATAGGTTTGCCTCTATTCGAGTGTAATATCAATAGTTAGTGAAACGAATGACACGAATAGACGAATACGGTTTGAATCGATGAGACGACCGCTTGAATCGAATTGTGCAAACAGTGGCGTAAACCGTATTTATGACTATACTCTTATAAATGTTTAATTTGTTTTACATATTAAATGCTTTTATATTTACTAAGTGTAGGAGAAATGACAGGCAATTGCTTTAACCGGAATTGTTGGCAAACGAACACTAATCACACATCTCTTGCCGTAAAAATTTATACTTCTGTCGGTTGGGTATAATAAAGGCTAAGTCACTATGAATTGGATTCAAGTCGAGCCCTTCGATTCATTTCGCAAGGGATAGCTTCAACCCCTCATTAAGGCCTGTATTGTCCGTTAGAATAGAGGCATAATTTGTCCTAAACTTATATCGCGATTGAGTCCCCAGAGAGAGCAAAGCTAACTGTGATTCCTAATAGCTACTATTTTTCACTTGATCCGGTTAATGGCTATAACTGATACATTCATTTTCTATTATTCCCTATTATGCACATTCGCAGTGACACACATGCCGTTCGATTGACACAACCATCGCTGCCTCCAATGCCTACAATGCCTCGAATGCTAGCACTACGAGCACTACAGACACTACGAACACTGCATACACGCCACAACTCAATGCTAGTAAATATCGAGCAATCATTAGAAACACAATGAGAGGACTTCTATTCGATTTGTCGATTCAAACCTACAACTTAGTGCTTACTTATACAAGCAATACACCAAATACACCAATTCCATCAATACAGGCATTACTGACACTACTGGTGCTGCGGATGCTGTTTGGAAGTGAGAGCAGATGTGAGTCGAGTTGCATCACAACTGCACATCACATCCCATCACTCTCTGCTCTCAATATATTCTAAGTTTAGTAAAAACACTGGAATATGCATCGAATGAATTGCACATCAGAGCACTTGAGAGCACATGAGAGCAGAGCAGCACATATTAAATTCGAAACTCATTTCTAAATTCATTAAATAAATTGTTTTGCAAAGTATTTTAAGCACCGAAAGTAAATACTTTAAAGGAAATCTAAGTCGAAGTAATTTTTCTAAAAACTTTCCTATTATTTGTCTATTTGTGAAAAACGATATCGTTTTGCAATAAGAATAGGCAATGAAAAAAGTGAATTATATTTATTATTATATATCAATGCTAACCCAAACCCAGTTAGAAGGGAATGGCAGAACAGGTGCAGCATTTATCAGAAATCAATACAAGTTTAGAGCTGTAGTAGAGATGCGTTTTTATGCAGTTATTTGAGTCATAGCTAGAATAAAGAGAAGAGGCAAAGGAGGCAAAGGCTATATTAATACTGTTATATAGCATTCAATTCCATTTAGCTTTCAATCTCTGAGCACTTAAATAGATAGTAAGTCTAAATCATTGAGCGAGAGATGATAGAAATGTTATATAAGAATAGTATCGCTATTATTGGGCTGAAAGCAGTTCACGTCAAACAGTCAAACATCACTTTAGGACATTCATACGGATAGAGATGGAGATGATTGTTAGAGAGAGAGAGAGAGAGAGAGAGAAAGGGAGAGAGAGAGAGAGAGAGTGAGTGCGAGAGTCAGAGTTGAGTTGAGTGAGTCGGCACACAAACACGAATTCTCCAATAAAATCGAGTTGTATTTCGCTAATGTTGGCCCTGTTTTAAGCCAATTATAGGCTTGACTTGATTTTCAAAAGCGGCCAATTACTAAACTCAATGCACACTACTCTCACATATCTCTCAGCTTTTTCCCTCAACTCTCTTTCTCTTTCTCTCTCACTCTCTCTCTCTCTCTACTCTCTCTCTCTCTCTCTCTCTCTCTCTCTCTCCATCGTTCACGCATTAGATGACAAATAGTAGCGCAAAATTACCCTGGTTATTATATATATTGTCGAGATATAAGTGTGTTCGATTGCCAACCCAAACTCTCTAGAGCGCGATCAGATCAAATAGCTGAGCCACGATATCAGTGCTATGCTGTGCTGTACTGTACTCTGCCGGAGCCAATTTGTGTGCCTAACCATCGCATAACACTATACCTTTGCATTCAAGCCATGATTACGAGAAGAGGCGCAAGCGTTCAGAGCATTGAGAGGTTCGAGTGCTTACAGTGCCGTTCAATGCGTTCATCATTTCCGCTGCTTTGCTAAACGCCCCGAAATGCATAATTTGGTTCCATAGCCCAGTATATCGCTGTTGTAACTCAATATGTGTCAGATTGCTATAACCATCATCATTATTATTGATAGCACTGATACCATCACTAGCACCAGCACTGGTAGCACAGCCAGCACTGAAGCACCGATAGAATGCATACAATACAGCGCACATAACGGATACAACGCTTAAACAAATGCATTCTCACTCTATAACTGCTTATATGACGCTTATGTGAGCCCAAGTGTCTCTCTTACGAAATTGATCCGCAAATTACATCCCAGTGCTCGAGAAAGAGGTTAACACACACTGAGTAAACGCACAACAATTGCCGAACAATGCCTTCGATTGCTTTAAATTAGAAGTTTCAAAAAGCTAACAATTACTCAAAATCTAATAAAACTTTTCCATTAAATTCTCAAACAATTAATTGTGTCTATTCTTACGGTTAGTGATTGATATACTACTTATTCTTAAGCTAAACATAATATTTAGAATAATTAAAGAACACTATATTCAAACTTTTGCTCTCTTTTCAGTTATTTAACATTCAAATGTTCCAACACTTATGTATAAGAGTAGTTGCTACTGTCCCTCCTATGCCTATGCCTATGCCTATGCCTATGCCTATGCCTATGCCTATGCCTATGCCTATGACTATGCCTATGCCTAT